>VDFB02267993.1:0-26140 GCA_007258455.2 Sequoia sempervirens
TCACAAACATACAGATCTTCACATAGGAAATATAAAATGAAACACAAAAAAATGAGGCCTACTCTCCACCCTACCATATTGGGTCATGGAGCCTCATGGGCTCTCACCAAACCCCCGAACAAGAACATACATCATCCACCACTTTGATCAATGATGAAATCAATGTTCCTTATTACACTTAATATAGAGCCGACGTGGATCTAATTGTTTATTTGACCATTGTATTGATTTTGTAGTCATTATGATTATTCTCAAAGGTCATTTATAAAATATTACTTGATCAAAATCCCCATTATGACTAGAGTATGCTATGCAAAAATGACAACAAAATATGAAGTTTAGTGCAATGAACATGCGTCATTGGTAGGCAATATCTAAATCAGGAAATATAAAGATTTCTATAATTTATAATAGATAATATGCAATGCACCTATAATAGAAGGGATGAAATAAATAAAATGTAGGCATACCTTGTGCATGTGCGGAATGCAGTATAAAGACAAAAAATGAAGGCCTGCTCTCCACCCTACCATATTGGGTCATGGAGCCTCATGTGCTCTCACCAAACCCCCGAGCAAAACAATAAATTATCCACCACTTCGATCAATGGTGAAATAAATTTTTCAGCACCTGCTCATAAAAGATCTAATGACATCAAAACATCCATGAAGGATGATTGTTTGGCTTGAGTATGCTTTGCAAAAATGAAAGGATAATGTGAAGTTTAGTGCAATGAACATGTGTCATTCGTAAACAATTTCTAAATCAGGAAATATAAATAGTTGTATAATTTATAACAAATAATATGCAATGCAATTGTAATAGAGGGAAACAATTAAGTAAAATATAGGCATACCTTCTGTACGCAATGGATTGCAGTATGAAAACAATAAAAGAAGGGCTGCTCTCCACCCTACCATACTGGGTCATGGAGCCTCATGGGCTCTCACCAAACCCCCGAGCAAAAAACAAAGATTCCACCACTTTCATCAATGGTGAAAGCAATGCTTTGGCACCTAAGAATTTTCTTGATTTCAAATCAATGCTATACATTTATAATAAATTGACATGCAGTTGTGAAAGAAGAGATGGAATAAGAGATATATAGCCTTATGTTGTATATAGATAGAATGTAGTTGTCAGTTGTACACCATGCAAACATGTGATTGTAAAGCTATTTATCATTTTGGAGATATGTAGTTGCAATCTAAAATGGTTTGACTCAGATATAGGTAAACACAAGGAAAATGTGAATTTTAGTGAGGTGAACATGTTTTATTGGTAACCAATATCTAAATTATGAAATTTAAATAGTTCTATAATTTATAACAAAAAAATATGTAATACACCTACAATAGAAGAGATCAAATAAAGAAGATGTGGGCATACTTTCTACATAGGGTGTGATGCAGTATGACCATGTTTACATCTCACATATAAAAAATGATAAGGAAGCGAATTTAGAAATGGTGGAAATTCTATATGCATGGAAATGAAGAGGGAAAAGAGATGCAGTATAGTTACTGTAAAGAATAGCAACATTCCATGATGATGGCAATTAACAAAATTTTTGGAGACAATCCTCTTATTTGATTCATAGTGCACTTTAATTGTTGGCATGTATCCTCTATAGTATCTACCAAAATAGAAAGGTGGATCTATGCATAATGCTAAAGAACCCAATTCAAGTGAAGAATCGAGTTGTGCACATAGGAAATATAAAATGGAACACAACAAAATGAGGCCTACTCTCTACCCTACCATATTGGGTCATGGAGCCTGATGTGCTCTCACCAAACCCTCGAGCAAGAACATACACCGTCCAACACTCTAATGAATGGTATAATAAATGTCCCTTATTACACTTAATATACAATCTATCATTCAAACAACTCCTTTTTTTAGGTTGAAAGAAAAAATAACTAAAAAAGGTGCATGTAAGTTCAGATACCTATATATCGGTGCAAATTTAATTTTCCAAGAAAATATACATGAATTGCATGCCTTGGATGCATTTGTAGGGATTTGTTGCTTGGATATATATAGACACAAAAACAATGTGTGGAAATGTATGTATGTGGAATTACATGTAGACAACAGGTAGCAGATGGGAAATAAAAGGTCTCGTGATAACTAAAAGGGATAGGTGTTGGAAATATGATGACATTTAATTACAATCCTAAACATTATTTCATGTATCTCCTCAGTCCTTGGAAAGTGTTCCCCAACACTATGATTAGAAAGAGATTAAATTCAAATGAAATGAACATGTAAATTTACATTTGTAATTAATTCTAAATGATAGGAACATGTCAGGACACCCAAGAAGAGATCCTACAAAATAGGAGCACATGGGGAACCCTCATAGAAGGTGGAACTCACCTTGAGTTCAGATAATTGTTTGGAAAAATATAACACTTCAATAATGCATGTAAAGTTCCTAGAAGTTAGGGATTGATGTTTACATGTGCATAGAGTTTAGTTTAGTTCAATTCAGTTCAAATCAGTTTAGTTTAGTTTAGTTCAATTCAGTTCAGTATTAGCTCAGTTCAATTTAGTTTAGTTATGGTTCAATTATCTTTAGTTCCATGTAGTTATTTTTAGTTGAATGCTAGTTGACTTCAGTTAACTTGGAATGGATGACTAATGACTTAAGTTTCATGACAAATAACAAGTGACACATTCAGTTAAGTGGGGATGATCAATCATGCATCCTATTTGCATGAATTGATGGAGAGATATGTTTTAGTTAACAGAGATTGACTTGGACTCACCTTGGGCACTCAAGTTCTCATCTTGGAGTTAACACTTTTGCATGACAAGATATTTTATAAGGATGAGTTAAGTGGGGCCATTCTTGGGTGCCAACTTTAAGGAGGATTTTACAAGATATCTTCATAATCAATGTTGAGTTATGACTTTAGTTTGGGATACCCAAATTGATGGACTTGGTTTGATATTTTTTTTCACTAGAGAACCCTACTTGGAAAGAATAGGCATAGGTTTTGTGAGATAAGCTTTGTGCTTTGTAATTACAAGGATCATTATTTTCTATATATTGCAGCAAGTTGAAGAGAGTTTTATCAGAGTTTATTACATGTTGTGAAGAAGAATTGTTGAAGGAAAAAGAAGCATCTCAAGCAAGGATTGATAAAGAATTATTGTAATCTTGTTCTAAGGTTAAATAATACAAACACTATTGATTCTGGTGGTAGATTTTTTTCCCAAAAGGGTTTCTCCATGGTATATGTTGTGTCACTTCTATCTTTTGGTCTTATTCTTCTACAATCTTCTATCTACTTCTAAAAATGATAAAATGAATCTAAACAAATAATCATCCACAAAGAAATTGTAACAAAGAACACTTAAATATATCTACAGTATAATAATTTTACAAGTTCTAAAGATACATAATTACCTCCATTTTCAACATTTTGGTATCAAAGCTAACAGTTGGGTAGATTTTTGGGTGCCTTTCTCTTAAAAGTTTGAAATGTTTTTGGTTGTAGTGGGAGCTTTTACTATTGTGTTATTGCTGATTTTGGAAAATAATTTTGTTACAATGAGTTCAAATTCACATTTAGATATTGAAAGATTCAATGGATCTAATTATGAGATGTGGAAACTAAAAATGGACGATCTCCTTGAAGAGAGAGATCAGTGGTTCATTGTTGGTAATGAGATAAAGTCGCCTACAATGATGTTAGATGAGGATTGGGCTAAGCTTGATAAGAAGGCAAGAGGGACCTAAGATTATGTCTTCTTGATGTTATTCTATTGAATGTTTTAGAAGAAACTACTGCATATAAACTTTGGAAGAGAATAGGCGATATCTATCAAACCAAAAGTCTAAACTAATAAGTTGTATCTAAAAAGAATGTTGCATTCTTTAAAGATGAAAGATGGTGATTATGTTGTAAATCATTTGAATTATTTTGTTTTGATTCTAAGTTAGTTAGCATCTATAGATCATGTAAAGCTAGAAGATGAAGATAAATGCATTTTGTTACTTTGTTCTTTACCAGAATCTTGGGAAAATCTAATTGTTGCTATCAATGGCAGTGGTGCAGATCTAAAGATGGACATTATAATTCCTACTCTCCTATCATAGGAGAAGAGGAGGAAGTCTAAAATTGAAATCTAGGATTCCTTGTTTGTAAAAGGTAGGCCTGAAAAAAAGGAACCTAAGGGAGACAAGGAAGGAAAGGGTAAGTCCAAAGGATGTAGTAAGGTAAAGTTTTGGAATTGTGGGAAACCGAGACATGTGAAGAAGGGTTGTAAGAAGAAGAAAAAGAGTTTTGATTCTTCTACAAAGGAATCCTTAGATGATGGTAATCATGCATTTATCATTTCATGTAAAAATGTTAGTGATGACTCTTTTCTTGATGTTAAAGAGTGATCTTCATGAAGAGGATGGAAGTCATGATGCCATGTGTAGCTCGTACCATGGTTCAGTGGGAGTTGTTGGCAGTGACATGGATGCATCATTGGTAAGGTTATCTTCATGTGATTGGGGATATGTTTTTTTCTTGGTTTAGAGTGGTTGTTATTATTTCATGGTTTACTCTTTATGTACGCATTTAGAGTTTGGCATGGTACTTTTTCTCTAGAGCTAGGATGTTTATGTATGTTATGATGCATGTGATCTCCTTAGAGGAGATGGTTAGATCATGTTGTCATGTTTATGTTCCTGATTCATGATTGGAGATTTGGCATTGATCTTGTGTATTTCTCTTATGTATTGGGTACATTAATCATTTGCTTGATTACTTAATGATAGTGCTATGTTTCATTTGAAGTTTGGAATGGATTGCTTGGTTACAGGTCCTCATGGATACTTGGAGAAATAGGTGAGGCTTGAGTTCTCTTATGGTAAGAGATATATGTTGGAATGGTTACTTGTAAGAAAATATTTTTCAATAGTAAAGACCAAGAATCCTACACCTTGGTTGGATGTGATTTCAACACACTCAGTGTTTTCACATGCCTCCAAAGAGGTATTTTGGTTATAGAGACATGGGAAAGGTATTGGTTTTAATTGCAAGTAAGTTAAACATGAATGTGGTAGTTAGAATGCTATTTGTTTAGCCAAAAATCCTATGTATCATGCTCGTACTAAGCATGTTGATGTTTAGTATCACTTTGTACAAGAAATGGTTGAGAGTGGGAAGGTATTAATTGAGAAAATTAACACTTTGATTAATGTTGTAGATTATCTTACAAAACCAGTTCCTACAGATAAGTTCTCTTGGTTTTGAGTATTAATCATTTCCTTGGAGCTTCATGATTATGCAAGTTGCATTTGAAGTTGGCATGAATTGATTAGTTGGTGCAAGAAGGCCATTGGCCTTGACTTGATTTATAATAATGATTCCTTGTTTATAATAATTGCAATGTATGATGTCAAGTGGGAGAATGTTGGAAATAAGATGCCATTTAATTGCAATCCTAAAAATTATTTCATGTGTCTCCCAAGTCCTTGGAAAGTGTTCCCCAACACTAGGATTAGAAGGATAAATTAAATTTGAATGAAATGAACATGTAAATTGACATTTGTAATTAAATATAAATTATAGGAACATGTGGGGATGCCCAGGAAGAGCTCCTAAAAAATAGGAGCACATGGGGCACCCACATAGAAGTGTGGAACTCACATTGAGTTTAGTTAACTGTTTGGAAAAAGATAACACTTTAGTAATGCATGTAAAGATAATAGAAGTTATGGATTGATGTTTACATGCATCGAATTCAATTTAGTTCAGATCAGATCAGTTCAATTCAATTCAGTTCAGTTTAGTATCAGTTCAGTTCAGTTTAGTTCAGTTCAGTTATGGTTTAGTTATCTTTAGTTGCATGTAGTTAGTTTTAGTTCAATGCTAGTTGATTCCAGTTGACTTGGAATGCATGAATAATGACTCAAGTTGCATGACAATAAATAGGTGACACATTCAGTTAAGTGGGAATGATCAATCATGCATCCTATTTGTATGAATTGATGGTGAGATATGTTTCAGTTAATAGAGATTGACTTGGATCCACCTTGGGCGCCCAAGTTGGCATCTTCGAGTTTACACTTTTACATGATAAGATATTTTATAAGGCTAAGTTATGTGGGCCCATTCTTGGGAACCCTTTGAGGAGGAGCTTACAAAATATCTTCGTAATCAACATTGAGTTATGACTTCAGTTTGGGATGCCCAAATTGATGAAGGACTTGGTTTGACATTATTTTTCATGGGATAACTCTACTTGCAAAGAATAGGCGTAGGTTTTTTGAGATAATATTTGTGCTTTGTAATTGTAAAATCTTTGGAGTTTACAAGGCTCATTATTGTCTATATATTGCAACAAGTGGAAGAGAGTTTTATTAGAGTTTATTGCAAGTTGTGAAAAGGAATTGTTGAAGGAAAAAGAAGCATCTCAAGCAGGGATTGATAAAGAATTATTGTAATCTTCTTCTAAGGTTAAAGAATACAAGCACTATTGATTCTGGTGGTGGATTTTTTTCCCAAAAGGGTTTCTCCACGGTATATGTTATATCACTTCTATCTTCTGGTCTTATTCTTCTACAATATTTTTTCTACTTCTACAAATGGTAAAATGAATCTAAACAGATAATCATCCACAAATAAATTGTAACAAAGAACACTTAATTAGATCTACAGTATAATAGTTTTACAAGTTCTAAAGCTACATAATTACCTCCATTTTCAACAATAGGCACCATTACAATAAACAAGGATGGGAGGGCCAAGTATTCAACTTTGACATTACTGACAGTGAGCAGACAAAAATATAAATCACTTTTTTTGTGTTTTTTGCATGGGGGGATGGTTGGCAAAGCAATAGAAAATCCTTGGTGATTCCACCATTGATCAAAGTGATGGACAATGGATCTTTGTTGTGTGCAGATATGTATGTATGTCATAGTAGATGCAAAGAACATTGATAGATATTGATCTCTATGTTTATTGTATTGGGGCATTCTTGCAATGATAAGATATATTTTAAGTGTTATATGGAACATTGATGCAACCATTGACCATAGTGATGAACAATGCAATGTGCATATTTGGATGTATGTCATAGAATATGCAAACAACATTGATACATACTGACACATTTTTGGAATGATAAGCTATATTTTGACTTTTATATGGAATATTGATGCCACCATTGTTCGCAGTGGTGGACAATGTATTTCCCCTATGTACAGATATGTATGTATGTCATAGTAGATGCAAATGCTATTGATACATACTAATCCCTATGTTTATTTTATGGGAAATTCTTGGAATGATATTAAACTATATTTTTAAGTGTTATATGCAAGATTCATACCTACAAAAAATGGGGAAAGAATTATCACAACTAACAATTTTGTAGTTATTTTGCAACCATCACCCCATGCAAAGAACACAAAATAACATCCAACCACCTTCACATAAATTCCACAGTGGATAACCACACTTGCACCTTCACAGAAGATTTCCCTCATCATAGATGTTCGCTATGTTTTATGAGTTTTTAAATGCCAGGTGTTACTTACAATTGGTTGGTTTTTTTGGAAGAACATAGACTTGTAAGCTAATGAAAGGCAGTCCACATGAAAGCACAAGAAGGTATGTAATAGCTAGGAATAGTAACACTTGACGAAGATGAAGTGACCACATGTAAAAATCCTCATGGCATCATTAATAACCATTTTATGATACCATTACACTAAGGAAGGGCATAGATGAGGTTGAGATAGATATGTGGCTACATGTAATCTGACACATGTTGTGGATGTTGTTTCCCCCCTTTTTTTACAAAAAGAACTTGAAAATACTAAGCCTTAGACAATTACTTGACACAAGAACATGCACCACATGTTTTATTTAACAAAAGCAATTTGAATAAATGCACAATGCTGGTCTCCAACAGTAAAACTTCAATTGTCAATTGAAACACACTACCCATTCTTTTAAAGATATCACATTTCCACAATCCATATTGATTATTGCTAGACGACTTCTGGATTTGATTGTGTAAGAGTTTTTGCATCAACGTTTCGGATCACACTTCGTGATCCATCATTAGTATGTTGAGAGCTCAAGGAGAAAAATGATAAGTTGCAGACCAAGAACTAACTAAAAAGACCAAGGGGAGGGATGAGGGGCACAAAAAATGAAAAAATAAGAAGCTATCAAATAGACTCCTAGGGCCAAAAAATAAAAATTAGAGGAAAACAAAAGGCAAAAAAAATAAAAAATAAAAATAAAATTGTCCAAACAATAGAAATTTCTAAATTCTTTTTAAAGACACAAACACAAAGAAAATTTGAAAGGGGGCCAAATGAGAAACAAATAAAAACCCTTACGATAAGAGACAAAAGAAATGGAATTATGTATATATATATCTAGAGAGAGAGAGAGAGAAAGGCTTAAATAAATAAATAATGCATACATATTATTTATTTACGAGAAACAAAAGAAGTTTGAATATATATATTATTATATACCAAACGAATCAAAATCAACAAATGAATAGAGAAATAAATAATATATATATATATAAGAAACAAAAGAATTTAGAAATATATAAAGTATTAGATATCAAAGTGAATATAAATAAGCAATAGAATAAATAAATAATGTATATTATTTATATAAACTGAATATAATTCTACAAATGAATAGAGAATTAAAGTATATATATATATAAAGAAACAAAAGAAATTAATAATGCATGTATATTATTTATGAGAAACAAAAGAAGTTAGGAATATATATATTATTATATAGTAACCTGAATAAAATTCAACAAATGAATAGAGAAATAAAGTATATATATATAAAGAAACAAAAGAAATTAGAGATATATATAGTATTAGATATCAAAGTGAATATAAATAAACAATAGAATAAATAAATAATGTATATTATAGCTATCCTTTATACTTTATTGGTGTGTGTTTCTCATAGATATAATATACATTATTTATTTATTCTATTGTTTATTTATATTCACTTTGATATCTAATACTATATATATCTCTAATTTCTTTTGCTTCTTTATATATATATATATACTTTATTTCTCTATTCATTTGTTGAATTTTATTCAGTTTGCTATATAATAATATATATATTCCTAACTTCTTTTGTTTCTCATAAATAATATACATGCATTATTAATTTCTTTTGTTTCTTTATATATATATATATATATATATATATATATACTTTAATTCTCTATTCATTTGTAGAATTATATTCAGTTTATATAAATAATGTACATTATTTATTTATTCTATTGCTTATTTATATTCACTTTGATATCTAATACTTTATATATTTCTAAATTCTTTTGTTTCTTTATATATATATATATATTATTTATTTCTCTATTCATTTGTTGATTTTTATTCAGTTTGGTATATAATAATATATATATTCCAAACTTCTTTTGTTTCTTGTAAATAAATAATATATATGCATTATTTATTTATTTAAGCCTTTCTCTCTCTCTCTCTAGATATATATATATATATACATAATTCCATTTTCTTTTGTCTCTTATCGTAAGGGTTTTTATTTGTTTCTCATTGTGGCCCCCTTTCAAATTTTCTTTGTGTTTGTGCCTTTTTAAAAAGAATTTAGAAATTTCTATTGTTTGGACAAATTTATTTATTTATTTATTTTTTGCCTTTTGTTTTCCTCTAATTTTCTTTTTCTCTTGTGCCTTTTTTATTTTTTGGCCCTAGGAGTCTATTTGATAGCTTCTTCTTTTTTTCATTTTTTGTGCCCCTCATCCCTCCCCTTGGTCTTTTTAGTTAGTTCTTGGTCTGCAACTTATCATTTTTCTCCTTGAGCTCTCAACATCCTAATGATGGATCACGGAGTGTGATCCGAAACGTTGATGCAAAAACTCTTACACAATCAAATCCAGAAGTCGTCTAGCAATAACCCATTCTTTTGTCAAATGTTACGAAAATTCTCAATGAATAGACACAGAGCTACATGATGGCAAGTAGCAATTAATTTATGTGGAGAAGTTTAAGTATAGACATACAAAAAAATCAACTACCTTATAAAAAGAATAAAAATAGGAAGGAGTATATATGAATTTTCTTTGCATCTAATCTCACATACATACATATCTACACATAGGGATGCATGTTGGCTATGATGTGGAAAAGATGGGGAAAAAAATATCACAACTGAAACTTTTGTATTGATTTTTTAACCATTACCCCATGCAAAAATTACAAAATAAGATCCAAGAACCTATCACTCACAGCTCTGGTAGTAGGGAAAGCCAGAGAATGACATAGAATAATGGTTCATCAAAAATTTTCCAAGCTTTCGCTATGTTTTCCAAGGCTTTAAATGGTAGGTGTTATTACAACCATCACTACTTCATAGAAACCATTAAACAGTTAATGTTGATGACAACCAACATTTAACTTTGTTGTATTTCTCTATCCATGCACCAAGGAACTTGACACGTTTTTCTCAACCAGTGGTTGGGTGACTGGAAGCTTTAAAATGAGGAAGGCTGGCATTCCCTATCATTGCGCCAAACACTTCTAATTAAAAAATCAAAAACATTTTCCACCTTTTTCCTGACCAAAAGCCCAATTCCATAAGGGTTGAAAATTTTATTTATGGTTTCCATGTAGTGACGATTGTTGGGAAGTAATGAAATAGTCGATATATATGTTTACAAAGAAAAATCTATATAGGTATATATGCATCTAAATTTTATAAGTAGAAAACACACATATATAGCCATAGGTGGACTTGTCAATATAGAAATCACCACGGAAGCAAAGGAAATAAACATCACTCAGTGGCATAGGATAGCATGGAAATATCACTTGTCTACATCTGATTTCACATATTTACATAGCTGCACATAGGGATGAATATTGTTTGTGTCTAACTTCACAAATATACATATTTGCACATAGGAAAAGTAAAATAGAATAAAACAAAAAGATTCCTACTCTCCACCCAACCATATTGGGTCATGGAGCATCAAAGGCTCTCACCAAACCCCCTAGCAAGAACATACACTACCAACCATTGTGATGAATGGTGATATCAATGTTTCTTAGTAGGCTTAATATAACCCCTATTATTATAAGAATTCCTTTTTGAGGGGGAAACAAATAACAACTATCTTCCCAAAATAATAAATGTGGGGAGGAGTATATGTTATCTACATCTAATTTGACATACATACATATTTGCACACATGAGAAGAAAAATGAAATACAACAAAAGAAGCACATATTTTTTTGTGGCTATATATTTTGAAGCAACAGATTCCTATATATGCATCAAACACATGTCATAGATAAAGATGCAGTTGGAAAAAAAAATGTACACTGATATATATGTATGTGGAGGTAGATGCAAATATATATGCATTGATGATTGTTGCTCAGTAGCTTAAAAACTAGGAAGGCTAACGAAAATTCTGACCAAAGTTCACACATATAGCCTATCGGCTAACTTTCCATATAGAGGCAATAGTTGTGAAGCAATAAATATTATTTCATTTATGGTTTCCAAATAAAGGAAATGGTTGCAAAGAAATAAAACAATCCAATAGCAACATTGTTTCATATATGCTTTCCATATAGTTTCGATGGCCACAATAATATTTAGAATTCTAAAGTTACCAAAGCAATTGAACAGTTTAAGTTATTTTCCATAAGGAATTGTTGACTGTTGTTTTATTGCTTTACCTGCTATCAATATTGTGAGCCACCACTGTGGCAAGTGATTTGTAAACAACATACATACATATGCACACCTAAACTTGTCAACACATGCGAAAATAAATATAGATAAGTTTAAATGCAAATATATGTGTATGTTTCCTAAGAAGCGGAAATAAACATCAGTTGGAACAACTTGTCACAACAAGATTATTTCATGTATGGGTACCATATATTGGAAATGGTTCCAATAATATCTTGCATTTAAAACTTACCAAAATAATTGTGCAGTTTATGTTATTTTCAATAAGGCATTGTTCAGTGCTAGGCTATAGATTGAGTTGCACAACATACACAACAAACATTATAGCCAAGAACCATATGATATCCATATGCAACATGACATTATTATTGGACATGGAAAATTAGTAGGGAGAATATTTAAGAAGCATTAGATGCATATACAAACATACATACTCACACATAAAAGTGTATTATAGACACATATATCTACACACAGCTCTATCAAGATATTGTATGCAATGAGAACATTCAAAAGAAGATTAAAATGATAGAAATCAAATGAAAAATTTCATTTACATTATGCATTTTAATCTTGTGCAATAGTAGATTTTAATAAGGTGGACTCAAGAAAAATCACAAAAGCATTGCAAATGTTGTAGAGAATAGTCATCATTGAAAATTACATAGAAAATATTATAACAAAAATAAAGTTTTATGCAACTCTAAAAAATGGAAGATAACCATATGTGACGTGGCTTTATGAATGCAAAGGTAGGACAACATTTAATAGCCATGGATTCAATGGAACCAACATTATAGCTAACAACAATTGTGGAGAGATAAGAGTATGTGGCAATTGAAATAGACAAGAAGAAAATAACTATATTGATATTAAAAACAAGTCACAGATACATATAAACATTGAAGTCTGCATGCATATATGCATACAAATACATTACAAACACATATATCTACACACATCTATATCAAAATGTTGTATGCACTCAGGAAATTGAATTACATGCATATATATTTATGTATATTCATACGTAAATGCATACATGCATACAACCATGTCCACAACTATATATAAGAACAACTCTAAATACTGATACATGTGTTAAAGAGGGCAACATAACTATATAACCAAACTACATGAAATAAAATGAGGAGCATACACTAAAAGTGAAACAAAACTATAAGTGACATAAACAATACAAAAGAAAAGAAGTGTATCTTTTTTTGTTAAAAATTATAAGTTGTATTCCATTGTCTTAATATATAACCAGTTAAATGAGCAACAAAGCAACAACAACAAAAATGAAAGGTCTTCTGATGTGACAGGAACTCCAAAGAAAGAAAAGGAAATAGATGTCTAGTCAACTAAAACTCTAACAAATATCCAAAGTCACAATTAGGCATGGTTGTTTGGAATTCAAGGTAGTACAACAATTATCTCTGGAGAGTCTTGCATGACAAGGGAACTTGTAGACAAATCTAATAGCAACAACTTGCACTCAGCTTCAAAATTAATTCTTGCAACTTTGACTATTGTTGTTTTAAGCCTTTTTTTTTAATTCTAGGTCTCAATTTTAATAAGAACAGTGAAAACAAAAGAGGTGTAGGTTACACCATTGATAATAGAGTCAACAATCATTGTAGTAGAAGACTCATATCGCAACATGTAAATCTCTTTTGCTGTGTAGTACCCCTCCATTTTGCGTATGTTTATTATTAGCATGTTTTCACTTTGATAGACCCTGGTACTTTGTTTTGTTGTATTGATTGCTGACCTTAGAGCGATAGTGGATTCATTTTGTGATGTGATGATACATTGTATGGTGATAATTAATTTCTGACATGTTTTATGTTAGCATAGATGATTAATTCATATGTTATTGCTATATGTATCCTCATGGTGAACTAATTGTTATTTATTTTGTCAGTCTGATGTGATGTGTATTGGTGTGGAGAACGGAGTTGCATCACTCGCTTGTGAGTGCCTTGTGATTTCTGTGATTTTCTCCACACGGTGTGTTTGAATCATGGATTATATATATATACATGTATGTTATTTGTCTAGTTGCAAGATTGTAGGTACATGGCACCAACTTCACCTAGTTACTCAGGTCTGAGCGTGTCAAGACTCAACGATTATGTTGATCGGGAGGTAGTAACAAGGTTTTTCCTAGTCTAGTCTCAAACCCAGTCACAGTTTGTCGTTAGTTTAGGTCTGGAGTTTTTGGTTGTCTTGTTTGGTCTATCTTGATTTTACGTTATGGAAAGTTAATTTTTGTGAATATAATGTTAGATTAATGTTCTATTTAATTTAATGTTTATTCAAATTGATTTTTGGATAATTTAGATAAAAGTTTTATACTCTATTTAATTAATTAAATTGGTTTATTTGGTTAAATAATTTAATCATTGTGATTAAGTTATTTCATTAAATTAATTAATTAATTAATTAAAAGATTCTTTTATTTGTGAGAATAGATTTTATATTCTTTAAATGTTTTGTGGGAATAAAATTTTAAATAAAATAAATAAATAAACAAAGAAAAGGAAATTGAATTTTGAATTTTTGAATTCTTTAATTCTTTAATATGCATTGGATTCTTGATAAGGAAGAAAGAAAGATTTTCCGTGAGTTTGTTAGAAGATATTTTCTTCTTTCCAAGTGTGTTAGTTAAATTAATTGCTTTTTATTATTGAGGATTCTCTCGGAAGATATTATGTCATTTGGGGAAAACAAGAAATCACTTCATGGGAAATGAAAAGAATAGAGTTTTGCTGAAAAAAAAAATTAAATTGAGTTATTTTTTTATTTCCTTTGGGTTTTGCTTAAAATTTTTGGAAGAGGATAGATTTTTGTTCAGTATTTGCATTCCTATGGAAATTGGTGTTTTGGAAGGGCTTGGAAGATTCCACGCATCAAACAAAGCTTTTCTTCTATAGTCAAGTTCTTCAAGCTACAGGAATACATGTATTTCCCTAAGTATTTAATTTGTTTTCTTTTGAAAAGAATTTCCAGTGTAAAGAATTAGTTTTGTGAGGTTTTTATTAAATGTTTTAAATCTAAAAGATTGCCTGAAGAAATTACTGTGTTTTGAAGCTTTTGTTCTTCTCGGTGATTTTTGTGATAAATAATTCTGTAGAAAATTGTTTCCTCTGTGTGTGTTTTTTTTACAAAACAAGATTTTTTTATAGTGAAATTAGAGAGAAACCCAATAGATTTATGTTAAGCAATTGAAAAGTTTTAGAAGAAAACTCTGTAAAGAAAATTGAGGAATTGGAAACCTCTGTTACAATCTCTGTTAAAAGTTTTCTGTAGAGAATATTTTGAATAATTAAATTGTGAAGGAAATTTTCTATTTGGAAAATAATTATGAAACCCTCTATAATTGAATGGAATTTTAAGAGAAAAATTGTGTTTATGGACAAATTTCTCTATTTTTGTAGAAAGCCCTCTCTGTGAATGTTAACCAAATTATAGAATATTTGTTACAATTGATTTTAGTTGATAATATATATATATAATGTTATATTGTGAAATCGTATGGTGAAATTCGTTGGAATATCTCGTACGTGTTTATGTTTAAAATTGCCATTTTTATTTTTTATTTTTAAATATATATATAAATTTTTGTTTTGGGAGCCGCAGGGGGCTACCCCCACGGCTGACCCCATAGGAGAGTCAGCTCTGAGGGCAGCGCCCAGCACTGCCTCCACAGGCAGCACCGGCGTTGCCTACATAGTTGTTCCCTCCCATGGAGGGTTCGGTTGTGTAGACAGCTGACCCTGCTTTATGCAGGATTTATAATTTCTTTTAAAAATTGTTTTGTTTTTAAATCAATTAGTTTTAAGATATGATTATAATTTTTATATATAAATGCTTCATATATAATATATATATATTATTTTAATATATATATATATATATTATATATATATATATATATTATATATATATATTATATATATATATATATACAATTTAGTTTTCCAAATAAAAATTACATTCAACTGACTTTAAACACATATTATAAAATTCTATAATATATATATATATATATATTTATATATATATATTTATATTTATATATATATTTATATTTATATTTATATATTTATATTTATATATATATATATTTATATTTATATATATATTTATATATTTAAATAAATATTTAATTATATAGATTTCATATGCTTATATTTAAAAGAATGATATAATGTTAATTACTATTGAAAAGTATGAATGAATATTTTATAATGAAATATAATAAGGAAAGAAATCAAAAATTTCATTATAATATATGTTTATGAAATTGGGTAATTATATATTTGATTTTCATATTAAATGGAAGAGAAATTATGTATCAGCTGTTTAATTTCATACTTCATGTTATTGATTGTCTGGATTTAGTAAATCCTAATAATAGATGTTTATTGCCCCTGATTTGCTTTAAATTGTATTTTCTCTTTTATTGGGCAAATTGGGAATGTATTAGAAGTACAAGTCTTCCAAATAAGTTTGCTTAATGTGGGAGTTGTTATTGTTTAAATACAATCCTTGAGTTGACTAGGGTAGTGTACATGGTTTTGCATGGTGTTTAGACACCTAGTTTTATGAACAAATATTTGATGTCCGTTATGATATGTTTGGTATTATATGTTGATTCTTGTGCACCTTGCCTACCTTAGATAGTAAACTTAGATTCCTTTTGTTATTTTTAGGGGAGTGGCTCTATGTGAGGGCTGGTACACAAAGTGGTGCCAGGGTAACTCGTGTAGAGTTAGTAAGTCAATGAAAATTAAAACAAAACATTAGTTAGTTTAAAACTTTAACTAGATTTAAAAGCCTCGCTTATAGATTCAAGGACTTGTTCAGTCTTGAGAATAAGTTGAGAAGGCTTGGAATGGAAAATCAGTATCTTGATTATTTTAAAAGATATTCGATTCTGCAATAGTTTGCATGTGGGGCCGGGTATCGTAGGAGGTTACCAGGGTAACCCAAGTTGGGGACCGAAACCTAGGAAGAAACACCAGGGTAACCTTTGCAGCATTGTGATGACACTCCACCTAAAATAACAGTAACCTTGTGAACTTAGCATATTTGAATATCCCATTTCTGGAAGCAATGTAACCTATAAGTTAAGTGTGTTCTTGTATAGAGTTTTTATGGTTTTACTTGTGTCTAGGGGTTTGTAGGTTATGTCTAGGGAACCTTATTACTATCTCCTAGCACGGGGGGTTGACCTACGGGTACCACATGGTTGGGTAGAATGTGCACCTTACTCCGTTGGGTCCCTAGTTCTTGATCGTGACAAAGAGTGCTTCATGGATGGAGAGCTCGTATGTGGATATATAAACTTCCTTATTTGTATCAATGGAAACTGTATTTGTGTAAGACTCCTCAATTGTTAATGAGGTGAACCTTTGTTATATGTAATTGTAAACTATTATTTGATCTACCTCATTTGGAGAATGAGTATTGTAATGTTATTTCAAATGCAATGTAATGTAAGATTCTTATTTGTACTTTATATCTTTTATGGTGTAATTTAAATGTTAGTCATTGAATGCTTTTATGTTTATGTGGATTAAAATATATGCAATGTTAAATACTATTGTCATCTATGGGAATTTTTAGATAGTGTGTCGTCGTGTTACTCAGGGAATTTTTGCAATTAGTTAAGTAAATGATTACACTTTAAAAAAAAAATTATTACACTTTCATAATCAATGCATCATTCCTTAGGTTACAAGATGGGGCATTACAGATTGGTATCAGAGCAAAGGTTCTAACATTGGATGCTCTGGTTAATTTTGAGCCCATTAGGTTGACCTAGTACGTAGCATCATTTTCTGTTAGCCTTATTTGTTGTATATCTAAGACTCATTTTTGTTTTATGTGTAGGATCATGCCTAGGTGTCGTACTAGAGGTCGTGGTAGAGGTCGAGGTGGAGGCCGTGGGCCAATCCCTCATGTTACTCCCCCTCAGAGCTCCCACAAGAGCGAACATGCTGAAGAGTTGGGTCCTCAGTTGGAACATACAAGTGAGGAACAGATTCTGATACAACCAGAGGTTGAGGGAGCTCATTTGCGTCCGCTATTAGAAGAGGTACTTGCTAGACTTTGTCTAAGGCAGGAAGTACAATAGGATGTGGTTAGGGAACGTGATATATCTCCTAGGAGGATTGTTAGTACTGCAGAGCAGGATACCATTGTGGCAAGTCATATGAGGGATTTGTTGAGAGCACATCCCCCTACATTTTATGGCACAGGTGGTGGTTTAGAGGCAGAGACCTGGTTGTTAGACTTGGGTAGATGTTTAGCTATCCACCCATACGGTAGCAATACCTGAGCTAGATGCAGTATCATGCATCTGAGAGGATTTACTCAGTTTCTTGGGAGATGTTCCTGGAGAGGTTTAGAGCATGGTTCTTATTAGAACATTGGAGGCAATGACAATTTGATGAGTTTCACGATTTACTTCAGATGGCTCTATTTGTTGAGTAGTATGAACGTAGATTCTATGAACTCAAACAATATGCAAGAATTGGAGATGATGAGGTGATGCTAGTACAACATTTTATCAAGGGTTTGAATGCCCGCATTAGTGGAGGTGTCAGAGTCTTCGAACTGAAGACTATGGAAGTGGCAGTTGAGAAAGCATGCATTGTGGAAGAGAATCTAGCTCTAGCTTTGGGTGGACATACAGGTGTCCAGATAGGTAGTGCTCCTATAGCAGGTTTTGGTCCACGTGGTGGTCTCGTACAGACAAGAAGTTCCTCTAGGATCCAACAGACACCCACTAAGGGTGGACAGCAGCAACAATGTACTCCTCAAAACAATAATAATTCACAACCTCAGCAAGGAAATAGTCCTCAGTTAGGAAAGAACCACAACTGGTGGCACAACAAGTGCAATCGACAGGATCAGCCAGTTCAGAGTGCACAGTCTACTATTAGTAGAGGTAGCTTTTAGCAGTCCAATGCACCTTCAAGTGGTAGAGGATTTGGTAGAGGCATTGGTTGTTATTCGTGTGGTCAGTAGGGACACATTGCTAGGCAGTGTCCTATGAGAGGTTCTTCAGGATTTGGGCCACGAACTACAGCTTCTAAGCCTATAGTCAGTGATGCAGGATGATCTCATATAGTTTATGCTGCGGTTAATAACTGCCAAGCTGATCATCAGAACACATTGGTCGAGACTTTAGGTAAGTTATAGGGTGTTAGTGTTACTATTCTTTTTGATTCAGGAGCTACTAATTCCTTTATTTCACCTACCATAGTTGAACGATGTGGTCTTGTGGCGATAAAGCAAGGCGGTAAGTGGCAAGTAGAATTCGCCTTTGGTGTGAAAGTAGCGGTAGAGAACCTTGTATGAAATTGTGAACTTAGAATTGGTTCGTTATCTACCTTAGTGGATCTTCATGTTACACCTTTAGGATCGTATGATATAGTTTTAGGTATGGATTGGTTAGAATCTCATCATGTTATAATTGTCTGTCGACTTAAGACAGTGAGTTGTATTAATGACTTAGGTGCGAAAGTTGAAATCATAGGTGTTCAAAGACCTATCTATTTGCAGATGATTTCTGCTATGCAATTGAAGAGATGTCTTCATCAGGGTTGTCAACTGTTTGCAACAACAGTTACTGATCTGGAGGAAGGAGAGAGTTGAGAGATATCTCTTGATGATCATCCTATCCTCAGGGAATTCACTGATGTGTTTCCTAATGATATACCTGGAATGCCATCGAAATGAGATATTGATTTTAGAGTTGACCTAGTTCCTGGAGCTGAGCCTATTTCTCGAGCTCCATATAGAATGACTACTCAAGAATTAGAGGAGCTTCGTATCCAGTTAGACGAACTTTTAGATAAGGGCTTTATTCATTCGAGTGTTTCTCCTTGGGGAGCATCTATCATCTTCGTAAAGAAGGATGGATCACTTAGATTGTGCATTGACTATTGTCAATTGAACAAAGTAACGATAAAGTATCGATACCCTTTGCCTAGAATTGATGATCTCTTCAATCAGATCAAGGGAGCTAATGTGTTCTCTAAGATTGATCTAAAATCCGGTTACCATCAATTAGACATAGCTGAAGCAGACATTCATAAAACTGCTTTCTGAACTCGTTATGGTCACTATGAATTTACAGTAGTACCATTTGGGTTAACGAACGCACCATCAATATTCATGAGTTTGATGAATGGTGTCTTTCATACATACCTGGATCACTTTGTCCTTGTGTTTCTCGATGATATTTTGATCTATTCAAGAAACATGAAGGAGCATGAAGAGCACTTGAGACAGGTATTGCAATGCTTAAGGGAAAATCAATTGTATGCAAACCTGAAGAAGTGTGATTTCTTTCAGACTAAGGTGAAATACCTTTGTCATGTGATTTCTGGAAAGGGTATTGTTGTGGATCCTTCAAAGATCCAAGCTATTGTTGATTGGCCCATACCTACTAACATAGGTGAGGTTTATAGTTTTATGGGTCTACCTGGTTATTATAGACAGTTTGTTCAGGGGTTTTCTAGGATTGGGCACCCCATAACTTCTCTTCAAAGGAAAGGGAAGAAATTTGTCTGGACAGAGCAGTGTCAGTTGGCTTTTCAAACACTTAAAGAAAAGTTGACTAATGCGCCTATATTAATTGTTCCTGATCCTACTAAGGATTTTGTAGTCTGCACTGATGCATCCTTAGAGGGTTTGGGAGCAGTACTGACGCAAGATGGGCGTGTGGTCGCTTATGAGTCTCGTAAACTTAAGGATCATGAGCTAAATTATCCCACTCATGATTTAGAGCTTGCCGCAGCTGTGCGTTCATTAGTTAGATGGAGGCATTTCTCATTAGGTCACCGTTTCAAACTTCATACCGATCACCGTAGTCTACAATATATATTTATGTAGCCTAATTTGAATGCTAGACAGAGACGGTGCATGGAGTTCTTGTGTGAATACGACTTTGAGGTGAAATATGTTTAGGGAAAAGAGAATGTAGTAGCTAACGCTCTCAGTCATCGTCGACATGAGATTTCTGCTATTACTCTTGAAATAGATTTGAGGGGTCAAATTTTAGCAGCACTTCCTACAGATATATTGTATCAGGAGGTGAAGTCGGAGATTGAATCTAGTAGACCTTTAGAGGGTTGATTTATAGGGTACTCCCTTAAACCAGATGGATTATTGCGACATTCAGATCGTATCTATGTACCACATTCTGAGGTTCTTTGTACATTGATTATGACTGAAGCACATCGAGCACCATACTCAGTGCATTCGGGTGTTAAGAAAATGCATGCGGATCTTTGACAACTGTATTTTTGGCCTAGTATGAAACGTGATATCAATGATTATGTATCGAGATGTCTTGAGTGCCAGCGAGTCAAAGCTGAGCATCAACATCCCGCTAGATTATTATAGCCGCATCTCATTCTTGAATGGAAATGGGATATTATATCAGTTGATTTTATTGTTGGATTACCTATGTCATCACATCGACATGATGCCATTATGGTGACTGTTGATAGATTGACTAAGGTAGCTCATTTTTCGCCAGTTTGATCATCTTATAATGCTTCATTCATAGCTAGGATATTCATGGAGGACATAGTTAGATTGCATGGGATTCCTCGTAGGATTATATCAAATAGAGATCTTGTATTTACTTCAGCCCTATGGACTTCATTACAACATGCTCTAGGTACACAGCTGAACTTCAGTTCAGCGTATCATCCTCAAACGGATGGACAAACAGAGAGAGTTAATAAAATACTTGAGGATATGCTTAGAATGTACGTAATGGACCAACAATCACATTGGGGGGATTATCTGTACTTAGTAGAATTTTCTTACAATAACGGATATCAAAGTTCCATAGGTATGCCACCATTTGAGGCGTTATATGGACGTCCTTGTCGAACTCCATTGAGTTGGGATTGACTTGAGGATAGAGTGTTACTTGGTCCTAAGATGCTTTGAGACATGGAACAACAGGTTGACCGTATTAGATAACATTTGATAGCAGCACAGGAAAGACAAAAGAAGTATGCCGATGTGCATAGAATAGACCAACAGTTTACAATTGGTGATAGAGTGTTTCTTTGAGTACAACCGTGAAAGAGTCCAATCCATTATGGAAAAGGCTCTAAGCTTTAGCCTCATTTTTTTGGGCCATTTGAGATCCTAGAGAGGATTGGTCCTATGGCATATCGACTCGCCTTACCACCTAGTTTTTCATGTATACATGATGTTTTTCATGTGTTAGTTCTTAAACAATATCATCCTGACATTTCTCATGTACTTGATTGGAATGCGTTATAGGTAGAGGATGGGCAACTGGCTTTGGAGCCCGTGGCCATTCTACAGTGTTGGACGCTCGTTCTCAGTGGTCAAGATGTTGACCAGGTGAGGATCCAATGGGATCCTAGTCATAAGGCTTCTGCTACTTGGGACCATGCGACATGCATGAGGGAAATTTATCCCTATCTATTCGCAGACTTTCAGGAGCAATGTAGTGCCCTCCATTTGCGTTGTCTTTGTAATGTATTTCAACTCGTTGTGAGGTCAGATATTGTTGGACTTTGAGTGCATTTGATTTATTCTGGTCGATAAATGTTTTTGATCAAATTACGACATTTAAATAGGATTATAAAGTTAAAAGGTATAGTGGTTAATCAAAAGAAAATAAATAATTAAATAAATGTCTTAATATAATTAGAGGTTATAAAAGAATTTTCCGACCCAACCGTCATTTCGTATGAGTTTATTGAGTTATATGTTGAACCGATTTTGTCTTGATATTTCGATTATTTTTGAGTTAGAGGATTTAATTAATTTATTATGTTAATTTAATTATTTTAGAATTAAAAGATTGAATTTAAATTATTTTTATTAATTATGGGTTAAGAAGTTTTGAGGTTTAATTATATTTTAGTTAAAAGTTAATTGTTTATAGAAGTTGTTATTATGTGGAGGTAATTTTTAAAACGAAAGAAATTATTGTTTAAATAAATCATAATAATAATAAAAAAAAAACTGGAGAAATTTGTGGGAGTTATTCGGGGAATGAAGTTAGTTATTTCTTTTGGAAATCTTTATACGAGGGAGGGAGAAAGAGGTAGAGGGGGATTTTTCCTTTTGGAAAATTTGTCTGGGAATATTTGGTTTTCGGAAACGAGGTTACAGTATTGGAAAGGAAAGAAGCCATCGCTGCAACACTTGAAATTAACTATAATAAAGCAAGGAGATGGCGGTATTTCCAAATTCCAATATTCACTTCCTAATATACTTGGCAACCTGCGAAAAGAGGGACTGGCATTTTGCTACGAGTGCCTGACCACAAGTCTTCATCCTCGCAGCGGTGGGAAAAAGAGAAGGAGAAAGGCGAGGTGCAAATACGCGACTTATGAGTAAGAGAATTAACGTATGACTTTTTCTTTTTTTGAATTTGACGCATTTCTGTTTAACAACCATCTTAAAAACTTATGTGTGAAATACAGTAAAGAAAAGAAATTATGCATAAATTGTCACTTGAATGATTTCAAACTGGGATAAATTTTCTTTGAATTTCAGATTGTGTGGATTGGATTTGAAGTTTCCTATAGTTTCCTCCTGCATCATGTTTATGGTAGAGTGTATAGATTTGAATAATCCCTCTGATTCTTGCAAATGCTGAGCATTACAATGGAATTCCTCTTCATCGCCTCTTTCTGTTTTCCTCAGTAGATTACAAATTATTTGAATGCGTCTCCCACTACCTTAAAATTTTGAAATTTCTTGCTGACTCCTTGGCTGCCCTTCAAGACAAAAGTGTTGCGCCTGATCTTTGAAAATCTGCAACTTATGTTCATATTGTTCTCATTAATCTGTTGTATTCATTTAATATATGCCGTGCCTTAGAATCGCTCTACTTGCTGCTTGAATTCTCTAGAAATAGAAACCACCGTGATTTTCTTGAATAATTTAACATAGATGAATGGCTGTTGGTGTATCGCTGAAACTAGATGTGCTGCAATATTCCTTTGTTTTGCTTTATCAACGAGTCAGCCACGTTTCTTTTGCTAGTAACACCCAAAAAGCTTCTGTTGTGCAGCAAATAGATGCAAGAAAACCTTCCTTAATATAGTATTTTCAATTGCATAAGATTTAGATTGATTGGATATTGATAATGTTTATTGCCATTGAGTGATTATATATATATATATATATATATTTATATATTATATAAATTGTTTGTTACGATTACATTTTATTGATAATCGGATATATGTGTATAATTGTATCATATTATATGAAGGTAAATAGTAAAGGATTGGTCGCTAGAATGTGAAAGAATATATGGTAAGTGAAGTAATAAAGTGTTATAGAGAATTTTTATTAGATAGTTGATTTGTAAATAAAGTATTTAATTCGCTTTAGAAAATGAATTGGGTAAATAACTAAAGTGAAAATGGTTATCTCGATAGGTTATTTAATAAAATATTATTTAATAAAGGATTTTAACGGAATAACCATTTTTAAAATAGGTATTTAATTTTGTTGTAGATAAATGAACTGTTTATTTAGTTAAAGTAAATTGATTTATATGATTCATTAAGATTTAGGGTTCGTTAAAGGAGATAAGTGATTCTACATTTACATAGTTTCTTTTACTTGAAGGTTAAATGATATAGTTATTTTTAAGTGAGGATAAATACCAGGTTCATAGGTTAATTAATTTAAATGATACTCATTAAATGTTAAAGGGTTTTAATTACCCTTTGTTAACTAATGAGTTGTGAATGATAATTATTTATCAAAACTACTATGTGGAATAATTCATTAGTATCGTCACTTTAGCGAAGGGTATATTCTTTTATTGCTATGAAGATCTTGCTTTTAGGTAATATTCGTAATATTAGTAGTTAAGGAAATTACGTTGAAAGATGTTTAGTTAATGAAGTGAATGAATTAGAGAAGGTTACTAAAAATATTAATTTTATTTAGGTTAAGGTTATGTTGTGAAGGATTAGATTTATATCCCAGCTAGATAAATGGTCTCTTAATTGTAATCAGAAATTGAAGTTATATATATATTTGTTTTATAATAATTAGGTTAAATATTGGTTGAGGTGAGATATAATTAAAGGATCTTGTTATGAATAAATAAAGTTATTAATTGTTGGTATGAAATCTTGCCAAGTAGTTAGTCATTATGTGTTAAGGATGGTGAAGTTAGAATCCTCACATTTGTTATCGTAGGAGGAAACATATGTCCTTTTAGAATATTATTAATCATTGTATCTAAATTAGGATGGGAAAATAGGTTAAAAATTTTAACGTGAGATTTAATTTAATGAAAATTAAAATATAAAGTATATCTTGACTTTTCTTACATGTTCTCTTAATTGGTGATTTAATTTTATAGTATTAATTTCATGATATCTTTTAATTCTTTTATGTTTCTTTTAGAATTAAATAAATGTTATCTTAATATCTAATAACTCCTTGCATGCTTTTATGATTGGCTAATGGATACTCTTGGCAAATAGGTAATGGAATCTTTCATATTTATTTTTGAGACCTACAAATTGTTATGTGAAATGAACATTTTTGTATAAACATTTACTCATGTAATTGTGTGATGTGAATATTAGTGTGATTGTTTTATATTTATAAGTTTATGAAGTAGGTAGGGATATGTTGAAAATAAGAAAAGAAAAAAAAAAAAAAAAAAAAATCTGGTTAAGAGAAGGTTTTATTTTGGTAATTAGAGAATTGATGGTTGTAAAGAGAGTTGATTGTTTATACTTGGATAAATGTAGGGTTTATGTAAAATAGATGATTTCAAATGATGACTATTCCATATTCCTCCTTCAGAATTCTCTATAACGATGCGTACTTGTTTTCACGATTGATTTGATGGTTTGAGCCGGTTGATTTGTATCAAGTTGATTATGTATTTTATTTTATTTTATTTGAGTTTTGTTTATGGATGAAGCTCTTTTGTGTCATAAAGTTGTGATTAGATTTTGGTCCTCGTGGATGGATAGAAAGTGTTTGTATGATTATTATTATTCATTAGGTGTATCCCCGTGTTTGAGGATTGCTATGATGAATGTGTTTCAACGTATCTCTTGAGTTGTTTAGTTTCCATAGGTGATCTTGATCATTGAGTTCATATTTGATTTTTTGGTGGAGTATTTTGGATACAAATGTGATGCTTGGTTGTGATAAGTTTATGTTTCTCATTGTATGCAATCTTCCCACTTTTATTATATTGCTGAAACATTTAATTATATTGTTGTCATGTTGGTTGAATTTTATCAAAGTTCATTTGTTTACCATCTGTACGGGTATCTTGTGAGGAGGAAATTGAGGTCTCCCTTGGATGCCTG
>VDFB02267995.1:0-75929 GCA_007258455.2 Sequoia sempervirens
TGCTATTGTTTCATAAAACTCGAATGTTATAAGGGGGATTGCACCATTTTCTCATTAGAAGTCTAAAATGCAGAGGAATGTGATGATGGTAGTTATAGTGACAAAGATAGAAATGAATGATCTTGCTCTTTACTAATTCACTAATTTCTAAAATAATAAGTTAAGATAAAGAGTATACTGACTCATGGACTCATGTTCTACAAGTACAAAGCATATGATAGAGAGAAGGAAGTGACTTGTGTGAGAATAGGTTGATTGTTCCTTCAAGATTGATTACCACCACAAAGCAATGTAGAACTAAGAGAGAGAGGAGATAACACAAGAACACAAGATATGGATGGAAAATCCATGTACAGCATTATCAGTACAGCAAAAGCAGTCAAGATGATCTAAATGAGGCACAATCCTCATCTCTTTATACATGTGAATCTATGAGACACACTAACTTACAACCAACGAAAGTAGGTCATGGTCATTCTAACATACCTAGGTAGATCTAAAAAACTTGGACACAAAGTACAAGACACTTGTATCCGTTTGGGTCCAATAAGCAATAATCCTAACAAAAACAGTAACAACCTAGTGTCTCAAAGGTGTAAATGAGCCTAACTTCAAGCATCCAAATTAATGTCCACAATTGGTGACCCAAGGGGCCCCAAACGGCAAGTTTAAATCAAATATGCAAATATGCTCTAACAGCTTTCCTTGTTGGATGAGAATGGAAATTGTGGCAATCTAATTTCTTAAGGAGATTAATGGTGAACAAATTTTCCAATGTAAAAGCCAAGCAACAATGGATACAGAAATGCACCAATATGAAGTCCATGAACTCAAATATGCAGCAATGTTTCTCTTTTGATAAATGAAAATAGTGGTGTTCCACTGTTCTCAAGACATTATCAATAATATTCGAGATATGTCTTATTTAACTGAAAATCAAGAGCAGAAGATTGACAACTTTTGAGCTGATAACCTACCGTACCACCTATGGTAGCATCTGGTGTATGGAAAAAACTCATCAAGTTTCCACAAATTCCTCCAAGGAAGTAAATCATGCAAAATGCAAGTGATCCATAGGCTCTATCAACCAGGGGTCCGAATGTCAGAAGTGCCCAGGAACTAAAGGCAACATGCAACAATCCAGAATGCTGTAATATGAGACAAAACAAAATTCATGGTTAGTTAGTCCAGACTAATTTAGTGTATAAAACCTCACACATTTGAATTCCCAAACAACTCAAAGTAATTTTCATTTTGCTTAAACGCATATGCAATCCTACAGGCCCTGTACTTTGATTTTCATGGAATTTCTTTTCATTTAAAGTACTCATTTTTAAATCATGAGAGCCCTTGGAGTGATGCCTCTTAGAATAAGCAATTTTACTTAAGTCAGATATCTAACATCTCTAGAACAGCCTTTATTCATAACATCTCTAGAACAGCCTTTATTCATATTTCAACTATCAAGCACTTTCAGAAGAATATACTTTAATCAATGACCACATAATAATTTGATTTTCCTAAACAATACCTTTGAAAATCTTGAGGTGCGACTGCAAGCGATGTATTGTTTACATAAAAGTAAAAATAGCAAATCTATTATAGTACAATTATTTAGATTAAATAATTCACATTTGTTTGTTAAGATACATATGAAGTTCAGCTAAACTCTTTTATCCAAAAAGATAGCTACAAGATTATTTTCTGATTTTAGAGATATATTCAACGATGTAAAGGCTTACTAAACTGATTCTGGGGAAACACACACTTTTGGTTTCTTAGATGTATTCCTAACAGGAACGGTGCTTGGAAATATCTCTGTTAACAAACGGCTGCTTGATTGTTTCAATTGACTTTTGAATAATACCAAGAAGACTATAAACATGATGTAATGTCCCCTTTTGCAGGCATGAGTGATTGGCAGAAACCCTTAGCCTATTTTAATTCCCATAGGTTAACTGGGAATATGGTAAGCGAATAAATAATTGATTAAATTAAGTTGTCTAAAGTCACTTATTTTATGGGCAGCTTATATTTAATTAATTATTTTATTAAAATTGGACAGTTTATTAAAAAACTGACTATTTGGGGGCTCAAATGTTAAGTTAGATAAAACATAAATATTGAATCACTTTGAGAGGGAAATGAAATATAATATTTCAAATATTGAAAGGAGATATAAAAAGGAGAATTTGAAAAGAGAATTTGATTCTTGACAATTTATTTTCGAAAACCCCAGCTTTGGAGATTGAGCAATTGTTAATATTTTGCCCTGGGATGAAAACCTTACAGCAAAGATTAGTTTTGAGAATGAAAACCCTATGGCAAAGATTAGTTTCGAGGAAGAAAACTCTCCTAGCCAATTTGTAAGTGGATTCATACCAGATTCACAAGTGTTATGTTTGGAATTTGTGGAGATTTTTGTTGAAGGTTAAATATCATTTCCAGGTTTGCTTTTGGTATCCAATAGAGTTGCAGATAGAAGGATTATCAAAAAGATTTGCATAGAAAATAATAATTGAAATTTGAGTACTTGCCTGCTATGGAGTTATTTGCTGAATAATCAAAATATTAATTTCAGATTCTAATCAAATCCCAATTGTGAAGTAATTTGAATATTTATTGAAAATATTTATAAACAAAATGAATGGGATGGAGTTCATATGTTGCTGGTGCCATTTTATTTACATAAAGAGTAGACCAAATCTTTTTCATACCATTTATGCCCATGAGCTACCGTACAAGTGTGAGAAGGGGGCCTTTGAAGAATATAAGGGAAGCACTCAGTTTTGAATGAGTTTTTGGAGACTTCAACCCCAGTCGTACCTTCTTTGGGATGAAATATTGACTTTCAAGATGGGTCGCTGCTATGATTTGGGGGTCCCAGTAATAAATGCAATCATATAAGGAGGCTGTACAGTCTTTGAGGTTGAAAATTTCATTGTGCCATGGTCTCAACAATTAATATCACCATTTCGAGGGTTTTACCAGCATGTTATTTCTGTTTTGAAGGCCTATTCTTGCATTTATATTCAGCTCTATACATTTGTAATATCAAATTCTTCCAGTTGATAATTTAATGATTTAAATAAATAAAAGATTAAATTTTCTAATAATTGGTTCATAACTAAAATAGACATTATTGTTCCTAGTCCTATATTGTGCTAGTGAATGTAATATCAGTTTATGCATTGCTATTTTTATTGTAATTTCGTCAAACATTTCTCAAAACACACAAAAAAATAGCTAGGCACATTAGAATGGTATCAAAGTTAGTTTTTCTACCAGCCTGTTGGGAATTTCAAAGATTGATGCAAAAATACAAATCAAATGCAGCGTAGTGAAAGAGCTAACAGGAATTATCAGACGAATCTCAAAAAGGACAGTATATTATTTTTTGGAAAATTCAAAAGAACAATTTCCTTGTGCAAATTTGCAGATAGAAGAAATCATGGTAGATAGGGAAAGGGGGAATGAAGGAAATAGCATAGAGCACATACTCTATGATCTTGATCAGGACAACAACAGTTGACCAATATATTGACACAAATGTTGCAAAATATGAATATGCCTAGGGACGATCAAAATGACAATAGGGAAGCAAGTAACTCTACAAACAACTAAATAACACAAGAATGGTAATTGGATCAGTAGCTAGACCCTTGATGTCTACATTTTTTAGCAGGGAGGAAATTTTGGAAGGCAATAGGGGTTATTAGAATGATGCAGAGAGTTACCTAGATTATTTGCATGAGTACCAATCATTAGGGGATGAGTTTCATGTTGCTATGTCATTGACTCATTTTTTTCAACTAAAGTTGAGGAATAGACCCAAGAGGAACAAAAGCACACATAATCAAGATTTACAGCAAAGGTTGGACAAGTTGTCCATACCTACTTTCAATGGCTCTAATAAATGCATAGCACATTCATGGATCCAAAAATTACATACCTATTTCTCACTAAACCCCATGTTCAAAAATGAAGCAATAAAATATGCCACACTTCATTTGGTAGGTGATGCTCATGAGTGGTGGTACCATGGGATGGTGACACAAGGACATAGTCTCATAGACTCTTATGCAGATTTCGGCTAGAGACTAATTGATGGGTAATAAGGTAAAAATATTAACTTTATAATTAGGATAAAATTGTTCTTTCTTGACAATCCATAACCCTTGTCATGCTGAATTGATATGATTATATAATAAATTATTTGCTATCTTAATTGATAATAATGTATGTATGTATGTTATCTTCTCTGTGTCAAATAAGGATTTTTAATGCTCATGATTATGGTAGAAATTTGTGTTGTTGTGAAACACAAGATAATAGGCAATGTTCCAATGAGATGGATTCCATGAAAGATAAAAATTGTGCCACATCTCCGAAAGCTCTAAAATAGTCGCAACCATAGTTGGAAAACTCGCCAATTGCAAGTACTCGGCAAGCCCGAAAAACTTGACTCGGCAAAAACTCAGCAAAAAACTCGGGAAATTAAAAAATTGCTTAAACTTCACTAAAAACGCATTTTTTTTGCAAAATTCAAAGATAAGATGCATCCAATGAGTCAATAAATGAGTACATATAAGAAACAAGCAATATTTGATTGATATGAAAGAAAATTGGATACAAAATGGCATCCTCATGTGGAATGCTGAGTGCTCAATGCGTTGATATGATAATAGTCTGAAACAAAATGAATAGCAAATTGTTTTTGTAAAACTGAAAGTAAATACTAAAACATTAATATATTTCAGTTTTTACAAATTCACATGAATCACATCTTCCTCTTCCCATTTCTAGATCTCAGTAAGGGACCGGAAGAGGGTCTAATCGTAGGAGTCTGCTCCTGCTGTGCCTATGGCTCCTCAACCTCCATCCTGGATGTAGATCCTCCTGCAGCTGGTGGTGGTGGCACTGGCAATGACTCCTCCTCAGGGTCATCCTCAAGGTTGTCCAATGAGAATGCAAATCCACCCTCCTCCATTGCCTGTCTCTCTAAATCATAAATCTCATCTTTAGTAAACAATGGAGGTTGCTCCCCTCGCCCTATCCAATCATTGTAGTCCATAGCATTTGTGACCCAAAAGTCGGCAAGTTTTTCACAAAAGTCGGCAAGTTTTTCACAAAAGTCGGCGAGTTTTTCACAAAAATCGGCGAGTTTTTCACAAAAGTCGGCAAGTTTTTCACAAAAATCGGCGAGTTTTTTCCTGCGAGTTCTTCTCGTTATTACTCGTTTGCAAAAAAAACTCACGAGTTTTAGGCGAGTTTTCCAACTATGGTCGCAACAACTCCAAATTTTTCGCAATCCAAAGTTACCATGAGAAGTGTTATAGAGGAAGTTGTCTTTTCTCTAGAAGAGAGCCTTAGAGAATTGCAATGTGGCTACTGAGTCTCTGAAGGGAAATAAAGATGGAAAAATCCTCTTTTAAGATAATTCCTATAAATAAATTGATTTATTAAATACATCTAAAACTTGTATTAATGAAATTATGTAATAGACTCATAAATTCTATGTTACACAAGGACACGTCCCCTATCCCAAAATGCACTGTCACCATCCCCAACCGTCCCCAAGACAGGGGGACGCAAAGGGGACGTCCCCTTGCCGTCCCCAAAATAGGCTAGAGAGTAGGAAACGTCCCTGACCATTTGGGGACATCTTCCCGTCCCCAATACGGCTGGGGGACGTAGGAAACGTCCCTCATCGTACCGGGGATGGCTAGTCGTCCCCTACAGACAAGGAACTTCCAGCATTAAAAAAACATAAAAAGCTCAGCTTTTTTAAAATTTCTTTTTGCTGTTTAGGGACGTAGGAGGCCCAAAATGACTCCCAAACCTAAAATAAACCCTAAAATGCCAAAAGAAGTTAAAACAAATTGAAAACATAAACTCACCCTATGCTTTACTCTTTCATTTTCTCAGTTTGTGCTTCTTGCTGTGAGAGTTTGCTTGTTGAAGAAGAGATTGGCATGCTGTAGACGAGAGATTGGACTGTTGTATTTAGTATTTTGATTTTCATGTTTGAACTTTGAGACTTTTGGATACATGTTTGAGACATTTGGATATTAATAGACCATGGTTTTATTGATGTTTGAGACTGCTGTTATAAATTTTATAATGCTTTAATGACATTTATTATGCTGTTATACTACTGCTCTCATGATTTATTTACATATTGATATTGTTGTTATCAATTATTGACATGTCTCTCTCTTTCCCTCTCTCTCTCTATAATATATTAATAAATTTTGAAAAATTCATATATATATATATATTGTTGTTATCAATTATTGGCATATCTCTCTTTCCCTCTCTCTCTCTCTATATTATTGGCATATCTCTCTTTCCCTCTCTCTCTCTATATATATATATATGAATTTTTCAAAATTTATTAATATATTATAGAGAGAGAGAGGGAAAGAGAGAGATATGTCAATAATTGATAAAAACAATATCAATATGTAAATAAATCACGAGAGCAGTAGTATAACAGCATAATAAATGTCATTAAAGCATTATAAAATTTATAACAGCAGTCTCAAACTTCAATAAAACCATGGTCTATTAATATCCAAATGTCTCAAACATGTATCCAAAAGTCTCAAAGTTCAAACATGAAAATCAAAATACTATACGATTTTGCTAGCTGGGAGTTCATGGTTTATCAAGCATTGTGACCGCAGCCTTTTATCAATTATATCAAGTCGATTGTGGAGACTTCATTTGGCATTCCAGGCACAGCCATTGTGAACACAAAGAGCAGTTCGATTTTCACTAATTTCATCTTGATTGAGGCGCTTGAGGAAAGTCGTCATTTTGCTGGGAAGAATCGGCTTCAAGCAATAGGCATCAATCAGGTTCTCCATAATATCACATTGCATTTGTAGTTGCATTTTAGAGTTCGCTGTCATCACAGCAATCTTTGCATTACCATTTATTTTGCATTCTACATGATAAAATATCCAAGCCTGTCATTGTATCGCTGCTATATCAATTTGGGTTTGCATTGAAAATAGTCACCTTTAGAGGGTGATTAGCTATAAGTTGCATTGTCAAAAGTTTGTAATCAGTTTGGAGTTTCATATTATGCAATATTATATACAATGGAGTTTGGGAATTGCATGAGAATTATTTGACAAAATGTCCCTTTGCTGTAACTGCACATTTGCATGAATTTTCAGTCATCATATAGTTTGAAAAAATCAGAAAAAACACTTGCATTGCATCTTACTTTCATTTGCAGTCAATTGGCATATTAGATAAAGTCTTTAGAACCTTTTCATGCATCTTTATCATCACATAAAAAGGAAAAGTTCAGTCACTAGTTGAAAGGAGTTTGTTAGTCAACTGTTTGACAAAATTCCCAAGCTTTCAAAACCGAAAATTAAGACCAGAAATTGCAAGGGTCTTTACAGTGGTATTAGAGCTAGCTTCCTACCAGCCTGTGAGGTTAGTGGGATGTTATGAATCCAGACAATCAAGAGGATATAACATATAGAAGAGAAAGGAGAAGAGACTTTGATCCTTTTGCTTTTGATTCCTCTTCTGAAGAGGAAATCATGGGAGAAAGGGCAGACATACCTGAGGGTAGCATTCATCAAATACTTAATGACTTGGCTAGAAGTCAACAGTAAACGGTACAGCTTCTAAACCAACTTGTGGATGATAGAAATAATGGAAACAATGGTACAAATGGGCACAACAGGGGTAATGAGAATAACAATCACCATACAAAGGAAAGCAACACCAACATACCAGCACATAGTCATGCTAGGACAGCTAGCAAAGTGACTCTGAGGACTCTCATGCCTCAATTCTTAGGTGGACAACCTATTGGAAGTCAGGAGCAGCAAGCACAAGTGAAGGTTTCACAGATTATTTGAGAGAATATCAATCTTTGGGTGATGAATTTCATGCTGCCATGACATTGCAGGACTTCTCTACTATCAAGTATAGAAATAGACCCAGGAACAATAACAAAGGACAACAAAATCAGGACTCACAGCGCAAGGTTGGGAAACTCTCCATACCTTCCTTCGATGGGTCTAGTAAGTGCACAGCCAAAGCTTGGGTGCAGAAGTTGGATACTTGCTTCCAACTTAACCCCATGCTAGAAACAGAGGCAATCAAGTATGCTACACTGCACTTGGAGGGTGAAGCACATGAGTGGTGGTATCATAGGCTTGTCACATTGGGACATGCCAACATCACTTCCTATTTGGAGTTCACACAGAAGTTAATGGATAGATTTGATCAGAAGGATCTTGAGCTTCACTTCCGAGAGCTAGCACAGCTTAGACAGAGTGGATCAATAGATGCTTACATTTCTGAATTCCAACGGTTGGTTGTTATGGTGACTAACATATCGGAGCACAGATTGGTCATGCTCTTCATTGAGGGTCTATCTGAGCACTCTATGGTTGGATTAAGGCTTTCAAATCTGACACACTACAAGATGCAATCACTCGGGCTAGAGATATGGAATATTCCACACCTAGCAATAAACCCCCTTCTAAACCCTTTGTTCCACAAAAGAACAAGGGCAAGAAGCTTATCCAGAAGAAGGGAACTAAGAGGAGTAAACAAGAAGAAGAGGACTGCAAAGAGTGCAGAAGGAAATAGATATGTTACCATTGCAAGGAGCATTGGGAGCCTGGGCATCGTTGCTTGGGTAAGGGCAAGGTTCACTTCATCGAGGTTATATCGAAGAGTGAGGATAGTGATGATGATGGACAAACACAAGATAGTGAGGACAGCAGCTCAGATGAGGAGCAGCCACGGGAGAAGGGCAAGAGTAGCACCATTGCTACTTTATCAGGCACTCTGAGATTTAACTCCTTCAGGGTCAGGGGAGTTTTGCATGGCCAACGTCTCACAGTATTGATTGATAGTGGGGCCACCCACAACTTCATTGATGCAGCCTCAGTGGCAAAGCAGGGGATACCAACAAAGGACTTTGAGGGCTTTAATGTTATGGTGGAAAATGGTTACAATATGTCATGCACATGAAGGGTTCCTCAATTGCCTATCACATTGGGCAATTACACAGTTATGGATGACTTCTATGTGGTGGATTTAGGTCACACTAATGCCATCCTTGGTATTCAGTGGCTACATTCATTAGGGAAATATTCACAGAACTTTCAAACCATGGATCTTAAGTTTAGGGCAGCAAATGGCAGAAGAGTGGTGCTTAGAGGATGGCTACTGGGGCACCAAAGATAGTGTCAGCTAAACGGATGGAGAGCATTTTTTGTCATGGTGATGTGGCATGGGCAGCTAAATGTTTGATTACTACTAAGGAGACTCCTAATTCAGATCAGCCATATCACATTGATATTCAGGATCTATTGGGAAAGCATGACAAGGTGTTTGGGGAGATTCCTCCAAGGAGGCCACCAGTTAGAGGATTTGAGCATACCATTGAGTTGGAGGAGGGAGCCAAGCCAGTCATTACCACCCCCTATCGACGATGAGATTGAGAAAGCAATCAAGGAATTGCTCGACATGGGACATATACAACCAAGTTCTAGTCCATTTGCTTCTTCTGTGGTCCTGGTGAAGAAGGATGGAACTATGCGGATGTGCATCGACTATAGAACTCTCAACAAGAAGACTATTAAGAATAGGTACCCGATACCCAGGATCGATGAGCTATTGGATGAGCTACATGGTGCAGTATATTTTTCCAAGATAGATCTTTGCTCAAGGTACCATCAGATCAGAGTTAGAGAGCAGGATCTACAAAAGACAACCTTTCGATGTCACTATAGGCATTATGAGTTCTTTGGTCATGCCATTTGGGTTGACGAATGCACCTGCTACATTTCAGTCCCGCATGAACCACATCTTCAATAAGCAGTTGCATAAGTTCCTTTTGGTATTCTTTAATGATTTTCTCATATATAGCAAGACTTGGGAGGATCACTTGAGGTAGCTAGATGAGGTCTTGACTATCATGGAGGAGCAGTCACTATATGCTAAGGCCTCGAAGTGTGAGTTTGGCCTTAAGGAGATTTTACACTTGGGGCATGTGATCAGTGTACAAGGGGTACAGGTTCACCAAGAAAAGATACAAGCAATACTCGATTGGCCAGCACCCAGGACACTTATCGAGCTGCGTGGATTCTTTGGGTTATGCAGTTATTAAAGGCGCTTTGTCAAGGGATTTTCCTAGTTGGGAGCACCTTAGACAGATCTTACTAAGAAGGGTGCATTCAGTTGGTCAGATGAGGCACAACGAGCTTTTGACAAGCTCAAGGAGGTGATGAGTAGTTTCCTAGTCTTAGCACTTCCATACTTCACCCGACCATTTGTTCTTGAGTGTGATGCATCGGGTGAAGGTATAGGAGCAGTTTTCATGCAGAATAGGCACCCCATTGCTTTTGAGAGTCGCAAGTTGAGAGGACCTAAGAGACTTTACTCCATATATTTTAAGGAGATGCTCGTCATAATGCATGCATTGGCAAAGTTCAGGCAGTACTTGGTTGGAGGAAAGTTTGTGGTGAGGACCGACCACAATAGTCTCAGATATTTCTTGGAGCATAAGGATTTGATCGAGAGGCAGCAAAAATGGGTCAGTAAGATATAGGCCTATGATTTCGACATAGAGTATGTGAAAGGGAAGAAGAATATTGTTGTTGATGCCCTTTCCAGGAAGTCTGTCACTTGTTCACTTTCAGAGATTTCATCTGATTGGAAGTCTCTCTTGCTAGTTGAGTACTCCAAGAATAAATTTGCATGCGAGATGATGGATGGACGAGTACAGGATGATAGGTATCGGGTTGTGGATGATGTGATCTTCTACAAGGACAGGATATACTTGGTGCCAGAGTCTAAATTGAAGGAGAAGATACTGTAGGCTTCACATGACACTCCTTTAGCAGGCCATCAGGGCTACTTTAAGACATATAAACAGGTCAGAGAGAGGTTCTCTTCGAAGGGCTAAGATTGTGAATAAATGGATTGAGGGTTACCAGTGCAATTACATTTCAGGACAGCAAAGAGCTTGGATTAAGTGGTTGCATTTGGGAGAGTATTGCTATAACACCACTTATCCTATGTCGATTGGGATGTCACCTTTCCAAGCACTGTATGGATATGATGCATCATCATTCATGGACTTGGCTTTTGAGGAGAGCAAAGCTCCTAAGGCTAAGGATTGGATCCAAGAGAGCCAGGACATCTTGAGAGCACTCAAGGATAATTTGCAGGTGGCACAAAATTAGCAGAAGACTTATGCTGATAGGCATAGGGTTGAGTGCAGTTTTGAGGTTGGAGACTTGGTCTACCTTCATTTGCAGCCCTACAAACAGTCTTCTTTGAAGAAGAGCAGTGCGGAGAAGCTCAAGCCCAGGTTTTATGGACCCTACAGGATCATCAAGCGTGTTGGGTAGGTAGCCTATGAGTTGGAGCTGCCAGAGAGTAGCAAGATTCATAATGTATTTCATGTTTTGTGCCTCAAGAAGGCACTTGGACAGCAGGTTACTTCTTCATCGAAGTTGCCAGCATTAGATGGGGAGGGACACTTGGTCCTAATTTCTAAGGAGATAATTGATACCCGGGAGAAGAGATTGAGGAACAGGGTGGTTAAGGAGATTTGGTGAAATGGAGAGACTTGCCAACAAAGGATGCCACATGGGAAGGAGAACAGATTCTACAGCATCCCTGTTTGCAATTGCTTGAGGGCAAGCAATTTCGAGAAGGGAGGACTGTAATGTCCTAATTTCTAAGGAGATAATTGATACCCGGGAGAAGAGATTGACGAACAGGGTGGTTGAGTATTTGGTGAAATGGAGAGACTTGCCAACAAAGGATGCCGCATGGGAAGGAGAACAGATTCTACAGCATCCCAGTTTGCAATTGCTTGAGGGCAAGCAATTTCGAGAAGGGAGGACTGTAATGTCCCCTTCACACTAGCCACTCCTGTGGATCATTTAGCCTTATTTATTCCCAAAGGATAAAAGGAGAAATAAGGGAATAATAATTAAATTAATTATTTGTAAAGTTATCTCAATAAATTAATATCATAAGATAGCTTTATATTTAATTAATTTAATAAAGTGACAAATAAAATAATATATCATAGTCACTTTGGGGAATAAAATAATAATATTTTCTAGAAGCTTCTTGAAGGTGATTGAAATTTTTTTATAAAGAGATAAATGCAAGTCATTTGGGCATGTCTTCAGTTATTCTATTTTCATACCTATGTAGTGAGAGCCTGAATGCTTGCATTGTCCGAGGGTTTGAATACTCTAGGATATCAGTTTCGGTTGTGAAAGATCAACCCTAGCTGGAGGTTTGTGGACGGAGATAATTCAATCTTCCTACTTGAGTATCATTGCAAAATTTAATGGTCTTTGACCAAATTTTGAAGAGAAAGAGTTTGATTTTGTGAAGGTGGCATTGAAGATTTTCTTGGAGATTATTTTCAGTCATCGAAGGAGTCGATTTGTGAAGGAAGTATTGGGAATCATTTCATATTTTGAGTATATTGAATTTCTTCATTGGAGGATGATTTTGCTGGCTGGGAGTTTGTGGTTTATCAAGCATTGTGATCGCAGCCTTTTATCAATTAGATCTGTTGATGTTGCACCGTCGGGAATCACTTCCAGCCACGTCTTGAAACAATAAATCCCATATAGCCTTTCGGCTATTCAATTTATTGAGACCGATTTGAATGTGAAGGGGCACTTCACTTGCAAACAAAATATAATATTTAATTATTCTTAATGATTAAGTGTGGCCAACTTGTTCTTATCCGCCACCTTGAAGAGACAATTTTATTGGAGGCCGACATGTTGGTCTTGAAGGGACGCGATCTTTCTCCCTTGTATATATATGCGATGCTCTCATTGTATGTCATTCATTTCTATTCATAAGTTCGAGTTGATATAAGTGTGAATTCATCAAATACAGATCGAAGTTCATCAACTACAGATCGAAGTCTTGAAGGAGGCTGAGTTTATTATCAGAAAGGAGTTATCTATTATTATGTGTTTGCATCAAGTTGTGGTGCTGTTGCTTGGCCTCATAATCGGCCTCATTGTAAAGGAGATTATTGTTTCATATTCAATATATAAGTGATATATTGTTGTTGGGTTTTTCTCCCTCAAGTTGGAGGGTTTTCCCAAGGTATATGCTGTGTCTACTTGTCTGAATTTGAATTAAAATCTGCTTATTAATATCTGATCATAAAACTAACATGGTATCAAAGCGGGTTTAAGAAAGATCGTGATCAGATTTATATAAGCAGCGCTTTCATCCACTCTTGTTCTCATCTTCTTGCATCTATCTTATCTTCGAAAAATGGTGAACGGGCTCAAGATCGAAGATAGACTTGAAAGTGCTTCCAATTTCACATCTTGGAAGTTTAGAGTAATGCTTGCATTGGAAGAAAATGAGATTGTTGAGTTCGTGGAAAGTGAAATTCCAGAACCTTCCAATGAAAATGAGAAGTCTCAATGGAAGAAGAATTGCACTAAGGCGAAGAAGATTCTGATAGACTCCATGAAGGACCACCTTGTGTTGGTCATCTCCAAGTTCAAGACAGCAAGGGAAATGTTCAAGACCTTGGAGGAAATGTATGAGATCAACAATACAAGTAGAGCTCTTGCATTGAGGCAACAGCTTCATCATGTCAAGATGGCAAAAGGAGATTTTGTCATCTCCTTCATGAAGATCACCGAATTGAGAGATCAGCTCTCTACCATTGGGCATATGGTTGATGATAAGGATTTGGCTATGTTGGCGCTCAATCTTGGGAGCCATTTCTCCAAGGTATCAATGGGAGATCAAAACTACCTAAGTTTGATTGCTTGAGGGAAGACTGCATCCAAGAAGAATCAAGATTGGTTGCAAGAGGCAATGGTCAAAGTTCTACCAATGAAGACATTCATATACTTACCACTCAATCTTCGAAGAAGAAAGGAAGAGAAGGGAAGAAAGGCAACTTCAAGAGGAATAGAGATAAAATATTAGATGGTGCCCCTGCATCTAAGAAGAACAAGGATCTCTCCCACATACAATGCTTCAGATGTGACAAGTTTGGTCGCTCTGCAAAAGATTGTCCAACCAGACCTAGGCAGCAGGCTTCAATTGCAGATGCGGGTGAGATCTCTCCTCAGAAGGATTCAAGTGCTTTTCTATTCTATTCTGCCTTATCAAGAAATGTTCCAATGGATAACAACACTTCGTTAATTGATAGTGGTGCCTCTCGCCACATCACGGGTTTTAGAGAACATCTATCTGATTTGGTAGAAAGAGATTCAAGTGTTCAAGTCATAATTGGAGATGATGCATGTTATTCTATGAAAGGTGTTGGGACTTCCACTCTTCACTTGGATTCCAACATCTCCTTGTAGTTGAGTGATGTACTATTTGTACCAGGCCACAAGCGGAACCTTGTCTCTATTTCAGCCTTGGAGGACAAGGGATATCAAGTTGCATTCTCCGAAGGTAAAGTCCTTGCATGGCCGAAGAACTCAAGCATCAAGAGAGTCCGAGTGATTGGAGTTCGACATGAGAGTCTCTACAGACTTTCCACTCATCCATTACAAGCTTTGTTGCATGATTCATCAAGTTCGTGTGAGCTATGGCATAGAAGGCTTGCTCACCTTTACTTTAGAGCACTTCCAACCATGGAGAAGATGGTCACGGGCCTTCCTAAACTCAGCCAGGAGCATGAAGGCACTTGCAGAGGTTGCACTTTGGGTAAGAATACTAAAGATCCATTTCATAGTAGTGAAAGTAGATCTAAATGTATTCTAGACCTTGTTCATTCTGATTTGTGTGGTCCAATGTCTGTTGCTTCTTTGAATGGTTTCTTGTATTATGTAATTTTTATTGACGACTACTCTAGAAAAACTTGGATTTATTTCTTAAAGACTAAAGAATCTGAGGAAGTACTTGAGAGATTCAAGGAATTTAAAGCTCAAGTAGAGAACTTGTCCAGGAAGAAGATCAAAGTTCTGAGATCTGACAACGGAGGAGAATACATCTCTGGAAGCTTTCGTAACTTTTGTGTTGAGGCAGGAATTAAGAGGGATTTTTGTTTTCCCTACAATCCACAACAAAACGGTGTTGCAGAAAGGAAGAACAAATCTATTATAGAAGCAGCTAAAGCCATGATTCATGATCAAGATCTGCAAATCTTCCTTTGGGCCGAGGAATCTAGGACAGTTGTGTATGTTCAGAAACGGAGCCCTCATCGTATCTTGGAGAACATGACTCCTGAAGAAGCTTTCACAGGTGTGAAACCTGAAGTCAGCCATTTGAGAATCTTTGGTTGTCCTCTGTATGTCCATGTGCCTAAAGATAAAACGACAAAGTTGGAACCATCTGGCAAGAAGGGAATATTTGTGGGCTACAGTGAGTCTTCAAAAGCCTACAGAGTCTACATTCCAAGTCAGAAACTAATAGAGATCAGCAGGGATGTTACATTTGAAGAAGATGTTCCATTCAAGAGATCTAAGGGCACTCACATGGAGATAGACAATGAAGACCTAGAAGATGATGATCCAGTTGAGCCTTTGGAACCTACTGATGGGCCTACAAACATTGTTATTGGTCGAAAGAGACCTCTCTGGGCTAGGCAAACAATGCAGGAGGCAGAAAAGTTTGCAGCCCCTAGAGGAACATTCAGAGAGAGCAAAAGACCTCACAAGTTTTTAAGCTATGTTGCTTTGATGAGTCAAATGATTGAATCTGAGCCTTCCAGTGTTGAGGAAGCTACAAGTTAGCAAGTATGGAGAGATGCTATGGCTAAAGAATATCAATCTATCTTCAAGAATGATGTTTGGGACATCGTACCTAGACCAGAAGGAAAATCTATTGTATCTTCCAAGTGGCTCTTCAAGATCAAGCATGCGGCTGATGGGAGCATCGAGAAGTACAAGGCTAGGTTTGTGGCTAGAGGATTCTCTCAGAAAGAGGGAATAGACTATGAAGAAACCTTTGCTCCGGTTGCTCGTTATACATCCATCAGGACTATCATTGCTATTGCAGCAGCTAAAGGATGGAAATTACATCAGATGGACATGAAGACAGCATTTCTAAATGGTGTAATTGAAGAAGAGGTATACATTGAGCAACCTGATGGCTTCGAAGTTCATGGGAAGGAGTCTCATGTTTGCAGATTGAAAAAGGCTATGTATGGCCTTAAACAGGCTCCTCGCACTTGGTATGAGAGAATTGATAGATACCTACTGAGCTTGGGCTTCTCCAAAAATGATGCTAATTCAAACCTGTACTTCAAGGTAATTGATGGCGAAGCATTAATCTTGGTCCTCTATGTTGATGATCTATTTCTTACTAGAGAAGAACACCTCATTATCAAATGCAACGAGTTGGCTTCTAAATTTGAAATGAAGGATCTTAAGTACATGCATTACTTCCTTGGCTTAGAAGTATGGCAGAGGCCTAATGAGATCATTCTGAGTCAAGGGAAGTATACAATAGACATCTTGAAGAGATTTGGTATGATGGATTGTAAATCCATGTCTACACCTATGGAAACCAATTTTCAGAAGTTAAAGGAGGCTACAGCTAGTTCAGATCTGGTGGATCCTACTATGTACAGGCAGTTGATTGGATCGTTGATGTATCTAGTCAATACTAGACCAAATATTTGCTATGCAGTGAGTGCACTTAGTCAGTTCATGTGTGAACCAAGGCAAATACATCTAGTTGCAGCAAAGCATATCCTAAGATACTTGCGTGGCACAGTTGGGTATGGCTTGAGATATTCTTCTGGTGTGGACTTGAAGCTGCATGGATATTCTGATTCTGATTGCGCAAGGTGTGTAGCTGATCGAAAGAGCACCTCTGGTTGTTGCTTTAGTTTGGGATCTGCGATGATCTCCTGGTGTAACAGGAAGCAGTCTTCAGTGGCACTAAGCACCGCAGAGGCCGAGTATATTACAGCTTGTGTGGCTTCGGAAGCTCCTTGCAGGATTTTTTGGACAATCATTGGAGCCGACTGTCATTCATTGTGATAATCAAAGTTGTGTGAAGCTTTCTGTCAACCCAGTGTTTCATGACAAAAAAAAAACATATTGAGATCAAATACCACTATATCAGAGATATGGTATTGAGGGAAACTATCCAGTTGAAGTACATTAGCACTAAAGAGCAGACGGCTGATATTCTCACCAAGCCTCTCTCCAAAGTAAAGTTTGTGTACTTTCGAGACAAGCTTGGAATTGTGGAGAATGAAGCCCTAAGTGAGAGGGAGACTTAGCTTCAGTGATCTTCTGTGATTTGCTTTAATGCATTTTTCTCTGTGAGAGAAATTTGAGGTGTAAGCCCTTGTTTCCACCCTCTGGGAGTAGCCATGGTGGATGTCATGTTGAGTGACTCCATGACAACATCACATGAGAGAATCTGTGATGGTTTTCTTGTACTTGTGTTTTTCACCCTCTAGGAGTAGCCATGGTGAACGTCATGATGAGATGACAACATCACGTTGAGTGATTCTGTGATGGACACGTGCACATATGGTTTACCATACATGGGAGTAGCCATGATGGTTGATATCATGTTGAGTGACTCCGTGATGAGCTCTTTCCACATATGGGTGTAGCCAGTAAGGATGTTATGTTGAACAGCTGGAAGTATTCCTCCCTAGCTGAGAGGGAGTGTTGATATTGCAGCGTCGGGCATCACTTCCAGCCACGACTTGAAACAATAAATCTCATATAGCCTTTCGGCTATTCAATTTATTGAGACCGATTTGAATGTGAAGGGGCACTTCACTTGCAAACAAAATATAATATTTAATTATTGTTAATAATTAAGTGTGGCCGACTTGTTCTTATCCGCCACCTTGAAGAGACGATTTTATTGGAGGCCGACATGTTGGTCTTGAAGGGACGCGATCTTTCTCCCTTGTATATATATGCGATGCTCTCTCATTGTACGTCATTCATTTCTATTCATAAGTTTGACTTGATATAATGAAATAAGCTAACCAATTTTTTGCCACAGTTTTACACAATCATCAACACTTGGCCAACTTGATTAGCGTTAGCGCCAAATCCAAAACACTATCAAAGCAACTCTAACCAAGAATGGGCCCTAAAACCACTTAAGGAAGAGGGGCGGGCATATGGTCAGAGGATCCCTAGGATCCAAACTTGATACAGAAATAGAATGCAACTGAAACTGAAGATAAAACTCAACGTCAAGAATGTGCACTCAAGATCCCAGTGAGGGCGAGATGCTAACATATGACAGAGTAATTATTAGAAACTGAAATAACTAGGCGGATAACCAGCCATAGAAACTCAAACTAACTAATTCTTCCGTTGCGGCGGGCATCCATTTAGGAGTGGGGATTCACCACGTGATAGCGGGTACAAAGAGAGATACAAGTACAATTCTCCACACTAGCAGTAAACCATCCAAGGGTAATTAATGTTTGCATAGAAAATTACAAGTAATTGCAACCAAAACAAACTGGTTGGATTAGTACTACTAATGCTCAACCTTACAATTATGAATTCTGCAAATTACCAGTATTACAATGATTGCAAACAATTCTAATATGTAAAGAAGAATTCTCTCAATGTTTCAACGCTCAAATATTGGAAACTGAAGGCTAAAACTGAACTTAAAACAATCTGATTATAAAAACCAGCAAATTGAAAGTGTAAACCAGCAACTGTGAAACCAATGAAATGTTCAAAACTCATTCAATATACCTCTGAATTGAGTGAAATCTTTTGCAAAAGCCTTCTAGGAGGTTGGCGCCCAAAATCAGATCACAAAACAGCATCAAAACTCAATACATAATTCTTGCACGAATCCCAAGGCTCCCATGAATGGTACGGCCCTCCTTGAGGGGCAATTTTGACATATAAAATCAAAAACTCAAAACTAAAATCTGCAAACTTATGAAAGGGGTCGCCCAAGGCATAGAAGTCATTTGATCAAACACCCATCACCAAATAAAAATCACCATAAGAGCTGCAAGTGAAATCGACTTTCAGCCATGACTATATCAGCAACTTCAAAATTGGAAATATCATCAAAAACTTCAATTATGAGGCTCAATCTGCTAGTCTGAATGAGAAGCAGCAATAGAAACCAATTAGGTGTTGTCTCTCAAACACGAAATTGATTGGACTCTAGGAGGTAAGCATCCCTCGAAGAAATAATCACAATGTCATTTCGACAGCATAACTTTAGCATAATTTCATGGATATCAAATGTTGGAGCAAAGCTTCATATTTAAAGAGAATGAGATGACTCTTCAATTTCCCCTCATGGTACGCCAAAAGTCACATTTGAACCTTTTCAAATTTCCAAAAGTTATTAATTCCTCCTCACGATGGCGTCCACTTCATGGCAATTAAAACTTCATTAAATATTTATTTTTTCCTTTATGAGGGTGTCCCCCTTCAAGCCCACCTTTTAAACACAACTTGAAGTTATCATCCTAGGCCAAGGGGGTCAACAAAGAAACATAACATTAATTGCTTTGTATTAAATAATTGCCATCAAAACTGCATTTTGGAAGCTATACCAAAAATACCAACTGTTCCAACAAAAAAGAACAATTGAAGTACTGCCAACAGGACCACTGCCAAACATAGTATTTATTAAAAATAATAAACACCAAGAAATGTCACAGAACCTCCAAGCAAAGGAAACCCTAATTTCACTTCTGATCAACCTACGGATTTCCGGAAATAGGCTATCAGTCAAAGAAGAGCGTATGGCCAAAATGGGGACATTACATATAAGTGTGAATTCATCAAATACAGATCGAAGTTCATCAAGTGCAGATCAAAGTCTTGAAGGAGGTTGAGTTTATTATCAGCAAGGAGTTATATATTATTCTGCGTTTGCATCAAGTTGTGGTGTTGTTGCTTGGCCTCATAATCGGCCTCATTGTAAAGGAGATTATTGTTTCATATTCAATATATAAGTGATATATTGTTGGTGGGTTTTTCTCCCTCAAGTTGGAGGGTTTTCCCAGGGTATATGTTGTGTCTACTTGTTTGAATTTGAATTAAAATCTGCTTATTAATATCTGATCATAAAACTAACAAGATCAAGTTGATTGTGGAGACTTCATTTGGCATTCTAGGTGCAGCCATTGTGAACACAAAGAGCAGTTCGACTTTGACTGATTTCATCTTGATTGAGGCGCTTGAGGAAAGTCGTCATTTTGCTGGGAAGAATCGGCTTCAAGCAATAGGCATCAATCAGGTTCTCCATAATATCACATTGCATTTGTAGTTGCATTTTAGAGTTCGTTGTCATCACAGCAATCTTTGTATTACCATTTTGTTTGCATTCTACATGATAAAATATCCAAGCCTGTCATTGTATCGCTGCTAAATCAATTTGGGTTTGCATTGAAAATCGTCACATTTAGAGGGCGATTAGCTGTAAGTTACATTGTCAAAAGTTTGTAATCAGTTTGGAGTTTCATATGATGCAATATTATATACAATGGAGTTTGGGAGTTGCATGAGAATTATTTGACAAAATGTCCCTTTGCTGTAACTGCACATTTGCATGAATTTTCAGTCATCATCGAGTTTGAAAAAATCAGAAAAACACTTGCATTGCATCTTACTTTCATTTGCAGTCAATTGGCATATTTAGATAAAGTCTTTAGAGCCTTTTCATGCATCTTTATCATCACACAAAAAGGAAAAGTTCAGTCACTAGCTGAAAGAAGTTTGTTAGTCAACTGTTTGACAAAATTCCCAAGCTTTCAAAACTGAAAATTAAGATCAGAAATTGCAAGGGTCTTTACAAAATAATCAGCCATACAACCTTTTGAGAGCATTGAAGAGTTTGAAAAAGCACCACTTTTCCAAAAGTTATACAGAGAGTTCTAAAACAAATAGCACTCCTTGAATTTTCAGCCGCCAACCATTTCAAATTGGAATTTAAGCTTGTAGAAACCCTTAGTTTCCCCGTTTCTTCTTTATCTGACCTTTTTTTGATTTTTTTGGAGGTTTTTGGTTTTTTGCATAAAACAAAGAAATTGCGATTTTGCTTGAAAATGATAATAAATTCAATTAAAATAATATATCTCTGGAAACTACAGAATCTATAACAAATACTGATGCCTGACTATTATTCAATCTTCTGGAATGATTACAATTACGATCCAAGTACATGCAATGAGAAAAGCAATGATATTTATTGAAAACCTGATTGGCTGCAGTATAGTACGGCTGCAATAAATACTTGTTCCTCCTCTTGTCTGATGATCTCTAATGATGCCAAGAAGGGGTGCGTCCAAAATGGTGATGGCAGACTGAGATTAAGGTAGGCGATTTGCTTGCTAAAGATGGTACGCCTCTTTGGGATGAAAGTACGGCCTAGTACAGGTACGGCTGTGTCAGAAACAGCAAGTACAAAGGTACGGATTCTTGAAATTAGTGCCAAACCCTTAAGTATGATGCGCCTTGATGAACTACTGCCTCCTGAATGAAAACCCTGACAAAATCTCTGATGCTGAATGTTCTGTGAAGTTCAATGATTTCCTCTGGATGAAGAAACCTCTGTGCTGGCAATAAATCAGATGTTATTTCACACCCTCTGAACTGCTTTCAATGGAGATGGCTCGTTCCCCAATGAATTCGAGACTGAAACCCTAAAGCTTCTTGCTCAAACCAAACTTGATCAATTTCAATAACTCAATATGCATAATGGCTCGAAATCCAAGGCAAAATGGCTTATACCCTCAAAAGTGCGATTTCCACCAAAATAGGGAATCATTAAAATATTCGCACTTTTTATTTAATTACTTTCAATAGTCTCCAGCCAAATATTTATTATAAATTTAATTGCCAAATTGGCCCCTCTGATGATGGCGACCCCCTCAATCAAAATCACTTAAGTTATAATTAAATATTATAACTTTATATTATAATCTCCAATTAATTAATATTTAATTAATTTAATTAAATATTAATATCTCTCTCATTAATCATCCGATGCCTGATCCGTCTGAAGCTGACGAACACTGAAATGATTCTGAACATTGCCAAAACCATACTGCTAAAAATAGCAGGGGTCCCACGCTGACTGCCAAGAACTGCTAAAAATAGCAACTTCTGCAAGAAATGTCCGATCGAGCCCAAACGAAAGCTAACTGATCAAACTCTGCCAACTGAAGTTGAGCCAAGCTCCAACGTGACCCTCTATCCAGTCTATCAGCCTACGAGGGTTGTATGATAGGCTAATCCTGTGCTCCAAGAGATGTCACTGAGCAGGGGACATGACAAAGCTCAAGTAGCTCAAACAGCTCAAGTAGGTCAAGCAGCTCAAACAAGTCAGTAGTTTCGCACATAAATATTGGGATTTAATCAATATTACTATTGCTGTTTGGAAATTTTAAATGTATTATTGTGGACAGCAATACAAAGGATTATAGAAGAAATTCTCTATGATTATATTATGCAATAAATTTTGTGTAAATGAAGTTGCTATGTTGATTATTTATAAGACTTCTTCAAAGCATATTGATACAAAACCTAGACAACCGGAATGCAAACTATTTGATGAAATGTCTGCATAGCAGAAATTGTATAAATTGTAAGTTTTGATCAATAATTCTTCAATAGGGTTATTACATATAGGGGCTCATATGGCCAAAATCGATAATTCACACACATATACAAGTATATGTATATAGATTGCACACATCTATAAATGTAAATGTACATACATATACACATGTTCCATGGTGTTTCGAAAATGGGGGCAGCAAGAAATGTGGGAACGTGTTTTGGGAATACCATAGGACAAGAGGCCTTTTTTTGAAGGATGGTAATTAAGAAAATAGGGGAAATAGAAAATCTCAATTATTCATATGATAAAGCATTCATCATATTCATTATTTAATCACGTTACATAACATTAGAGATAAACCAAGAATTCATATGAGAGTCGGCATACAAATTAACATAATTAAATTTCATTGTTTCTTGCCATCCCCATTATGGAACGCAATTTTAAAATAATAAAAAGAAAATATTTAAATACTATCTTTTCAAATCATGTTTAGGACATTAATCAAAGTTTTGAATTAATTTTTCTCCATCTTCTTTGTCAATATTGTTGGGGTTCAATTGAATGTCTAGGGTTTCAATATGAAGTTTTGTGATGATCACCCCTGATTTCTTTTTGTGTTTTCTTTTAGAAGTAGACAGAAATGCAGAAGTGTTTTGGTTTTCAAGTCTCATTCAACATTATGATTGCATACATCAATATCATAGCATTGCAAGAGAATATCATGGCATTACATCAAAGCGTGTAATAACTCAATTACAATAACCAAGAGAGTTGATTAACAAACTGAAATCAGATTAAAGAGATTAATATCAGACCTGTTCATAGCCCAAACAGTGCACTTTTCAGTCATTCAAATGAACAGCAATACATTCCAACTCCTCATGAAATGAACTAACACAAAGAGTGCAAAAAAGGGTTCATTATCTTCATATTTATAATTGCATGCAGATTTAAGACAGAAATCGATGCAAATGAAAAAGGAAAGTTGCCATCATTACAAGATAAAGAAAGCTGGATAAAATAATGGTGGGTAAGTACCAATAAGTACCGATTAAACTGGATTTTATGTACACAGCTTGTTAACCCCCATTCTGTGACTGTAGACATCTCTCAGCCTAACAAGGTTTCCTTCTTTCAATAAGGTCTGCTAGTACATTTTAGATTTGTATTTATTGCATTTTGTTCATCATTTGTTGTGTTTGGCAAGTAACATAGAAGAGTAGCTCTTGTAGCGCAAAGTCTGTGGAAGAAGGGGCATACAAGAAGGCAGCAGAGGTTGTAGAGGAAAGCATTGGAGGAAAGAGTCAGAGATGACAGTTTTGGCCATAGTCAAAATCATCATACTATTCCAACTAGAGCCAAATTCGTCATACAGAATTAATTGTGGTCAAAAACATCAAAAACAGAACACAATGAAGATTGTAATCTATTAGCTCAGAAGTCTGATTTTCTGCATCATAGAAGTTTGACAGTATCCAAAGTAGGTAATTTGTTTTTCCTCATTTTGCACGTATACTTTGGTTGCTGGGGACTAACGCCTATTGTAGATGCATTTCAGGAACTACAATATAGCATGGTGTTGTACCCCAAAATTAATTTTTTTGTTACATGAGTAAAAGTCTTGTTAAATCAGTCAAAAAGGTCAAAATTTGGGTGTGCATGTCTTGCATGAGGGTTTAAAATGCAAAATTTTCAAAATCTGACGATTTGGGTCTGCTTAGAGAAGCTTAATCTACAAAACCCAAATCTCAGTTTTTCATCCCTACTTTTTAGGAAAATTGCTATTTTTAGAAATTTTCTAAAAATAGTAACTTTTTCTGGGTTTTTCTAGGTTTCTTTGGAAACCGATACTGGCAAAACTTCTAAAACTAGAAAGTTGGTCTGTTAGAGTTCAAACTGATTTTGATTGGCTCAAAATACGTCCATATCAGGCTGGTGCAGTCAGAATCTCAAAATAATCAGTTTTGCCCTAGTGGGTCTATTCTGCTTTTTCAGAAGCATATCAGGAGCTCTGAGGTCTCAATGGAGGTCAATCGGCTGCCAGGCGTCAGTCAACACTCAGGCGTTCAACAGAAGGCGAGTTGGTGAGCAAGCAAGAAGAAAGGAGAAGAAAGTGAAAAATTGTGAAAATTTTCTAACACTGCCAGCCATGGGCGCCCCAGGAGAGAAAAGGCGCCCATCTTTTTAGGACACTAAAAGTTGGAATTAGGGTTTACGCCAGCCAAAGTTGCTCAGTTCTTTTCCAGCTCCACAAAGAGTCCAACGGTGCAGTCAACAGATCATCCAGTCGCCTTGGATTCGAGGCCAAACAGGGAGGATTCACACAGAAATCAGAATGAAGAACATGACAATTATCAAAATTTGACTAAGTATGAGAACTTTGGGCGCCCCAGGTGAAGAAGGGCACCTAGCTTTTTGGAGCACCTAACTCAGTAGTTAGGGTTTGAGAATATGCTCAATCTCTTTAGTATTCAACCAGCTTCGCCACGCCTGTCTCCGTCAAATCATCCGACTGTCCAATCTCCAGCAGATTCATATCAAAGTGGAACATACAGAAGAGAGGTTTGAACTTGAAGATGAAAATTAGATGAAAAATGGCTAAGTCTGGAGGTTTTGGGCGCCCCAGGAGAGAACAAGCGCCCAAGTTTTCAAGGACCTAAACAGATGAATTTGCAGATATAGCTCTAACGTGATTTCTTCACAGTTGATCTGGCTCTCCAACGAGATATTCAGCGCATCAATCGGAGTTTGCAGACGCTAGATACAAGAAGCTGAACAAAGGGTTTGATGAGAGCTAAGAATTGAAATTCAGAAGCAAACGTGAGGAAGTGAAAAATAAACTAACTCTGGTGAGTTTGGGCACCCCAGCTTGCCTGGGCGCCCCAACTTGTCTGGGGCGCTCAAGCTTTTGAAGGCCCAAACTCAACTGTTTGATGAAGTCTCTCCCAGAAACCCCTCTTAAGATCTTCTCAGCTTCGCAACAAGCATAATCATCAGTCAATCCGACAACCGAATCACCAGATTCGACAAGATCATTTGTAGAAGAGGAGTCAATGAAGATATTGAAAATCAGAAAAATGGCTAACTCTGGACAAAATGGGCGCCCCTGGAAGAGAGGCTCCCATGAATTCGAAGGTCGAAGTAAAGTTTTTAGCCAAAGACGCCTCCAGAACAATCTTCTCAGAATGGGTCAGGCTCCGCAATGAATCATTCAGCTTGCTCATCAGATTAGTTTGCAAGCCGGAAATCGACGTCAAAGTAGGGGGTTCAAAGTTGTGAAAAGTTGAAAATATTTAAAAAAATGGCCGACATTGCTTGAGGTGGGCGCCCCTAGCCAAGAAGGGCGCCCAACTTCTCATGCCTTAGTAGAATTTTCATGATTTTCAAAGTTTCAAATTATGAGATGTAGCATGGGCGTCCAAGTTCAATGAACAGAAGGGTTTTAGCGTTTTGAAAATAAAAGCAAAAGAAAGCAAACCTAATTCAAACCCTAATGTCTATTTAATTCATCATTTCAATGTAAAATTCATCATTTTTGCAGGTAGCATTCAGAGGAGAAAGTTGGAGCAGCAAGTTTGAAGAATTTTTATGATTCAAGAACTCAAGTTTGCTGGTTATTCATCAAATTTTTCAAATCAGCAACATAAACCCTTGCTTTTTCATGCTTTTTCATCCAGAAGATCAAATTTTTCAAAGAGAAGGCCAAGAGTTTCAAATTTTCAGCCATCTGGGTCTTTTCACCTCATTCTTCTGAAGAAATTTTCAAGAACTTCATCAAGTTGCAGCAAGCTGCTTTTTATTTGCATGTCAGTGAAATCCTCAGTGCATTCAGTTTTCAATCATCTAGGTCCTCTCAAATCAGTCTTCTGAAGAAAACCCATATCACAGCTTTATTCAAAAAAATTTCAAATCCTAGGGTTGGCTACTTTTTTCAATCAGTCATCAGGGTTTTGCGAATCTAATCAACTAGGTCCATTTCTAATCATATTCTGAACAAAACCCAGGTGCCAGCTTTTTTCGTGGAAAATTGAAGAAATTAGGGTTTGCTGCTTTTTCAGTATAAATTCAAAATTTTCAAAAACGGATGATCCGGGTCGTCTTGTAACAAAATTCTGAGCAAAACCCATATCTCAGAAAAATTTCAAAAATTTGTCCATTGAACGAAGAAAAATCAACATTCTAAAAATAGTAAGTTGCTCAAAACTTGTCTGAACCTAGGCGAGTTTACAGTCATTCTTCAAGGTTTCTGAAATGGAGTACACTCCCAATGTTTTCAAGACTGAATCAGCTCTCTATCATGATTACATCAAAACAGCTGAGACAGATTTGCATCACATTAAGCCGGTGTTTGATCTACACACTTTGGAGAGTGCATGCAACACTTCAATCAGAAACCTGGGACACTCTAGACTCCTCGCAGCAGCATCTATTCCTATATCCATTCAGAGTCTTGAGTTTGTAATCGCTTGCATCAAGCATTACAACCCGGCTACAATGGAGATTCAGTCAGTTGATGGCAGATTGATTTGCAGCCTAAAGCCTGATATGATCGAGAAGTGTTTTTCCATTCCCCCTTGGCCTGAAAGTGTCACTATCTCAAAGGGTGAATGTGAAAGGATATGGGAAATGCACAAAGACAAGTACAGTAAGAAGATTGCGTAGAGGTGGATGAAAGAGAAGCATAAGACTTTTCCTAAGAACGTCGAGCTAGGAGAATTTAAAGATGAGATTGCTATCATTATCACCTTGCTCAATAGGGTAACTAGATCAGAAGATGCTACCAAGTTTCAGCCTTGGATGTTTTACGCCATACCCCACATCATGAAGAAAACCGAGTTCTATGATTGGCCCACCTTGATCAGTGACAGCCTACATAAGCAGATAATAGAATACTTCCAATTTCATGAGTTCCATATGGTTTCTTACCTAGTCTACCTGGTGGCCTATCAAGGCCAATTCAGAGGGTTGAACACCAAGGGATCATTGAGCATACAGCATATATACAACTACTATCCCCAGTTGGAATTCACGAAATCACCGCATCACTACAAGAGAGTGAACGGGGCTTTTCTGATGTCTACAGTGCGGGACCTGGACAATGAATTGCACGTCCATATCTCTTCAGTTGCCAGGGCAGCGATGGCGGAGTGGGCAGATTGGTTCATACAATTTCCTACTTTCACCTATCTCAGGGTCTATGGCTATTCAAGCGCCCCGCTCATGTTACCAAGGTACCCGTCAGACGAGGTTGTCTTCATGGAGTTCTTAAGGCAGGCCCACGATGTCCACGCATTCTTGAGGAATAGAAAGAAACCCTCCCTCAATTTTCCATTAGGGCTGGGAATCTATACATGCAGGACCGCCGCAGATGCAAAGACAATGGGAGATGAGTTAGACAAACTCGGCCTCAAGCCTTACAGCGAAAGACGATCATTTGATCCTCATGGTGTCTAGGCTGGCCGACTTGAGAAGAACTATGCTCATATATCCGCCCTTGAAGATTTTTGGGCTAATTGTACAGATGAGTTCGAGGTGTGAAGGCATACTTACAGCAGGCTCACTCTTCACTAGATGAAAGACTGTTTAAATGAAGATATAGAAGGGTTGTCAGATGATGAGGATGTGCTTCTCCCGATGTATGCTCAGAAACGAATTGAAGATCAGCCCCTTCCTCAAGTCAACTGGGCCAATAAGGAGTCCCTCTCAGTTGAAGACAGGACAAGACAAGTCCTTGAAAATAGCAAGGTTTTCCTAAACCTTAAGAGGAAAATCTCCATTCTAGTAGCAGAGCCGCCAAGGACAATTCCCTCTTCTTCCAGAGCACAATCAAAAGGGAAGGGAAAAATTCAATCTCAAGAAGGCGTCAAAGGTAGTAGATCAAATAAAAATGCAAGAAGAAGGTTAGACTTCTCAGGCATAGTCATACAGGAGCAACCTACAGCTGTAACAGAAGCTCTTCCTGACGAGCCCGTACCTCAAAAAGAAGCAGAGGAGCCGCCTTTAACACATGTTTCTGTACCTTTGACAGAACCTTTACCGATTCACATCGACCTTGATATTGAAGATGATGAAGAAATTGCAATTGTACCTCCTAAGGAAGTTAGTAAAGATACTACCGTGTCTTGGCTTGAGAACTCCTTGGGAAGAGTGAGAAGACCTTCATATTAGGTAAATTTTGATGATCTTGATAACATCTATCAGGAACCTCCTAAGAAGAAGGCAAAGAAGCAAGTTCACTTTGCTAGGAATCCTGATAGCGAGATAGTCATGGAGACTGCATTGCCTGTAATGTCCCCTTTCTGGTGGAAGCACTTAAAGCTGAATCTTGTTTTCAAAGTGTTCTCAAAGAGATGTTAGGAATGTTAGAGATCAATAAATTTCAGTAATAACATCTAATAAGTTCAAAGATGATATAAATATTTCATTCTTATCAAAGGATTATTCATTTCCTCCTTATCACTCATTATGAATGATTCTTCTTTAATATATTTCATAGGTACACTAAATGTAGAACATCTTTCGAGATCCCATAGTTAGATTTCTATTATACCGTTTTACCACAGTGAATAAATGGTGTCATTATTTATAAGGCTCCATTATTGCTGCAAGCATTATTATTTGCACAATCGTATATATACATATATTCTATCTAAATAAGTATATGTCAACACTTCTAATTTGACTCAATCTAAGTATCTTTATTTTTATACACCTATATATATCAATATAACCTTACACTTATATACTTTATCCTCGATCATATATAAACCACTGATATATATATATATATATACTCCATATATGTTACTCTTTATATATATATATATATATATATATATAACTATTGTATATTACTTCATATATCATTGATCACTTTACATATATCTGATCCTATCATAATATAAATTAATCCATAAGTCTGAAACCATAAAATAATTATGCTAACTGATAATCTGAAATCATAAACTCTATTATGCTAACTATAGTCTGAAATCCTAATTATTCTAATTGTAACCTGAAATCACAAATTGATATATATATATACCAACCCCTAGTGCTGATCACCTTATTCTCTTTCCTTTCTCCAGCCACGGTGGCACTAGCATATATATTCCTCTTTTTATTCCTCCATTTGATGTCCTTCTTTTCCTTCCTTCCATACTTAAACACAACTTTGGGCTGCTGCTGGGGCCTGCGTTTTAGACATTGTCCCTCTTTTGGAAGGCAGTGAACTTAAACACTGAATATCTTGTAGAAAATCCACAATTCCTCTTGATGCCCCTGCGTTGGATTCAAGAGAATATATTCCTCCCCTCACTACTTCTTTCTCATCTTATACGCTGGAGAAAGACATGCAGTTTCCGGAGGTTCGTGCCTTTTTACGAAGGGACGTGATTCTTATTAAGATCGCTGCATTCCAAGTAGCGATTACTTTTTGCTGACTCATTATTTATTTATGTTTATTTTCATGTTGACTATTGATTATTATATATCTTATATATTCAGTCTATTGATTACTTGTTTATTCATTTATTTATTAATTGGTGTTATATTTTAAATTATGATTTGTATTATTATATTTTGTATTTTACATTTCATTTATAATTTGTACATTATATTTTGAATATTATATTTTGTGTATTTGATAATTCTCATATTTATCATTAATATTATATTTATAATTATAATATTACCAACGGTAATTATAATTATATTTAAATCGTAATTACTCATGTTTGGAATCTAACAATTATTTGTATGTTATTTATTTATTTGTCTTTAGATGCTTGATAGTTTAGTGTTACAATTTCGGGGGACATGACATTGCCCCCAGAAGATAAGAATAAGGATGAGGTGAATATGGATGACTTCGTGATGGTCAAGGCTAATCTTGGTAGAAATACCAGACATGCGGATGTGAGATTATTCAGAGTTGTATCCGAAAACCTTCAGGAAAGAGTGCTCAAGGATGGAGAAGACAAGGCAGCCCTCAAGGCTGAAAACCAGCAGCTCAAGCTTTATATTTCTAACCTTGTCCATGGTTCTTCACAGGCAACCCAGTTGCTGCCCCAGATTTTAGAGACACCAGCTGATCATCATCAATTGAGACAACTGGTCATTTGTGGGAAAGAGACTCAGGAGTGGATCAAGAGTTTCATTGTCAAAGGAAAGGAGATCTTGGCACAGATGTTCCAGTTGAGAGAAAACGCTCATGAGCTACGTCAAAGTATCCAAGGGTTTGAACAATCACTGGCTGAAGTAAGACTAAGGCATGAAATCATCATTGTTGATTTAGATACAGCCTATGGTTCAGCAGTTTCAAAAGAACACAAGAGACAAATCCTTGCTTGGAGAGAGCGTCATGTTTTCAAAGTTAAAACCTATGAAAGGATATTCGAGGAATTTATCCCCTACAGACAAAGGGTGATTGAAGCTCTTCTTTTCATCAGTGAGTTTGTCACAGAGATTCCTTCTCGATACAGTCTTGAAGATGGTTCCTACGTCGGGCTTGATGAAGTGCAAGTTCAATTTTAGAGTGTTGTTCCCAGCTGCAACCCAGTTGGCAGGAGGATGAGTCATATTTCGATGATGTCAGCATAGTTTGAGAAAGCGGCCAATGAGGTCGAAGATTTCCTTAGGTCAGTTGCAGATGGTGAAGATATTTTGGAAAAGCGGTGTTTTGCTATTGATGGCATAGATGCACCGAACCGGGACACAGTTTCCTGCTTTTTAGCAGATGTGATTGAGCTTTAAAGCAGCTTTCTTCTAGAAGCTTTCTTCCCGCTTTCTTTCTATTCTTGGAACGAATTCTTATCCATTCTTTGAGAAGAGAAAGAAGATAAATGTAATAATTGGCGTTTCCCGCTTTTTCCTGCTTTCTTAGGTGTTAGATGTAATCTTCTTTCTAGATTTAGAAATAAAGCTTGCTTGCTGAGCAAGCCCTAGATTGTGAAAGCAAGGAGATTTTAAAATTCCCTACTCTGCTTGTCTATAAATAAGAGCCTTTGCTCATTAGTTTTCTTTAACCATGCTAGTGATAACAAAACGCTGAGCCTATTGTGCCTTCTATTTGTTATTCAAGTGTTGTTCAATTGTTTTATGATAGCGAATTGTTGAGTCTCTTTTAGCCAACAAGGAGTTGTTGCAATTGCTGTTCCTATTTGTGTAAGAACAAGATTGCAAGCCTCTTTAGCTGCAATTTCTTGTTCCAGGCATGTTAGAAGTAAGTTTTGTTCCAGAAGTTTGAATAATAAAATCATGAGCCTACTTTGCCTTGATATAACATCTCATATTTCCGTTATTTGTGTTCTGCTTTTATGATCTTGATTTCAGCTTACATTGAAGAGTGTAGATGTTTGTTGAGAAAGAGTTTATTGAAGCATTTGGTCGGAGAATCAACCTTGTTCATTTCTAGTTTCTCTTGCTCTGCGTATTACTTGAGAAGTTAGAAACCTCTTTAGTTTAAGTTAGTCGTAGTTGAAGTTCTTAAAACGGAAAATCTCAGCTGCGGCGTTTGTGTTTAATAAACCTTGTGCTCTAAGCTGATCAAAAAGATAGGCAACTTGGTTCTTAGTTTACTTTCTTTCAACACCATCAGCAAGAGGGAGCTTCCCCTCCTAATTTGAAGAGCAGTTTTACTATGCATAGCTGTCCGTTTCAAATACGCATTCCAGAGGTGCAAATTTAAACGTCAACACATTGTTATTCTGAATTTGAGTGTTATGAGATATTTGAGGACTTCACTAAGTGGAGGTGAAAGGATGCTTGGTATTTTGAATGGCCCTTATGTAGGGAGAGAATTTGTATGTTGTTTGAGGAGGATTCAAGACTACAGTGCATTTTGAATAGATGTGTGTAATAAGCCATCATTGCAGAATGACAGAATTTTAGAATTAAAGAATTCAAAAGAGTTAAAGGGATTGGCGTCCCATTTTTCAAAATCAAATCCTTCTAATTGGGAAGGTTGTTGTACCCAAACCAAAATTTTTGCTTCATCAAGGCATTTTGCTTAAAGTAGTCTAAACCTTGCTAAAATGATGATTAATACAGTTTTTGGGCAATATCAAGCATGGAGTTTTGTTAATGTTTTGTCAGTCAAAGGCAGTTTCATTGATCAGAACCTGAATTAGAGACTCAGAACAAGGCATTTCACGGTGGAGGAGCGTTTCACAACGACAATTATACTTTTGAATGGTCATTTTAGTGGCCAAAATAATGATTTCAATGGTCAATTCTTGAAGATTTCTCAAGGAAAGCAGAATTGCGCCCCTGTGGTCCAACAGCGCCCTTCTTTTTGAAGGTCTAAATTTTGTGATAAATGCTCAAGCATATAGTCAAACTCTTCAGAATTAGTCTGCCTATCCGATGAGCTCTCCAGCAAAGCTATCCGAGACTCGTAACTCTGGTTATAGACATCAGAAGTTGAAGATTCCAAAGTTGCAGTTTGCAGAAGCTTGTTGTTTTATAGCTTTTGCACCCCTGTAGCTCAAGGGCGCACCTCTTTAAGAGGGGTCAAATCTTGGCATTTATGATGGTTGATACAGTCAATCTCTTCACGACCAATCTATCTATCCAACAAGCTATTAAACACAGTGATCCGAGGTCTGAGGTGTGATGTCCCCTCGCTAGACAGTTCTCGGGAACAGTGTGTTAGCCCTTTATTGGACCCTTGTGGGCTAGCCAGTTTGGATAGAGGGTCAGTGTTGCTTTTTGGAGAGTTTGATTGTTCGTGTTTTCAGTGGACAGTGCTTGGATCACAGCGAGCGTTTGCATTCCAGGAGTTCACAGCTTCTGACGACACGAGATTATCCTGAGTTTTGAGCGTATTACGGAATTTTAAGTGATTAAGTTAATTATTTAACTTATACGCCTTTTATTAAAGTCACATTGACTTTAATAATATTTTATATCACTTAAGAAATGTCAAAAGGGGATTTTAATATTTTAATAACTTAAAATATTGAAAAAGTGCGCTCAAAGTATTTATGGCAACTATTGAAAAAGGTTATATTAAAATATTAAAATATTTTAATGATTGCAAAGGCCGTACTTTTCTTGAAATGCGTGCCAATTGGTATAAAGCATTTCCTGGCAATTGAAACTCATAACTTTTGACTATTTCAATTTGCCTTGTGCATTTTCTTCTGAGCATTCTCCTGTGACCAGGGTATGATCAATTTGTCCATTGAGGAACGGAAAACTCTTCAGTGTTGAGTACTCTTGAGGCTGTGAAAGATCAACTGAATCAGTACAGTTGAGAGCTTCACACAGAGGTTCTACAGTTGCAGACAGGGATTTCATTTATGCAGTTGATTGTTCTTGACAATAATTGAGGGTTTCTTGGTGGCGTCCTTCTACAGCTTCAGAGATTCTTCATCAGAGATTCTACCTCTCCTTTTATAGCCGTACAGCCTGCTTTGGGGTTTGTGCCTTGAGAAAGGCGTGTGAAGGAATAAAGTGAAACGCCTTCCTTTTGTGGGGTTTTGGGCTTCTATCATGGGTGCCTTGTTATTTCATAGCATTGTGACCAATTTCTGAGCAGGAGAAACCACTTCTGGAGTCTTGGCGTGCCTTCATGCTTGTTTTCACCATTTCCAGCTGTAGATCTGGCCATTTCTTTATTTAAAATAATCTGGAGCCTTCTTGGTATGTTTATCATTCTCAATCTATTTGTTGGAGTTGAGTAATATATTCTGTACTTTCCTTTTGAAGAAATAAGATCAAATTCATATTTTATGAGCAAAAATATGCTGCGCCCCTTCTCTTCTGTCTATTAAGATTTCTCTAAAAACTTTAAAAACATTTAAAGACTTAAGAAATTGAGGGTTTTGAGCTGAGAGCCAGCAGGGCTCATCACATGAGGCTTCGGCAGTCAGCAACAGAAGATGAGCTTATGAAGTGAGTTTATGTCACAAAGCTTCTTTAGATGGTGAATTGCACTCCTGTAGTTCAGGGGCGCCCTTCTAAATGACCCCTGAGATGGCAAAATTTGCAGACTAAGTCTTCCTAACATCAGTGCTACTCTAGCTTAGTTGCGCAACGCACCAACTTGCCTGTTAATTTGACGTTCCGGGTGATCGTGGCAGGGTTTCTACCAAGCACGTAATTTCACGAGCGGACTGGCATAAAATTTTCATTGTATTTCTATAGGCTAGAGGCGCCTAGCCTTTAGGCCTGTCAGATGGGGTTGTTCGTTTTCGAAGTCTTCACGGGATTCGAGCATAATTACTTTATCTATCCAATGAGCCCAGCCGTCAGCGTCCGGTATTTTTCAAACGCTCGTACGTGCGAGGTCTTTGGTGAAATGTTGAAAAACAAAGAGAGTCCAGAAAATGGCTAAGTCTAGTCATCTATTCCATCTTGGGAAAGGCGCCTTCCTTTTTAAGGTCTTAGAAGCAGTTTTCTTGCTTCGTTGCCTCCAGTGACATCTCTCGTAGGTCCTTCAGGTTACGCATTGAGACAGACGGTGCTTCAATCGGGTCATCCTAGCTCCAGATATCAGAGATCAAAAAGTGTTATCTGGTTGAGAGTTGTTCTATCAAAATGGAGTTTGAGCCTTTTCAGGCTAGGGGCGCCCTCACTTTTGAGGCCCTTAATGCAGTTGTCAAATGCCTTGTATACAGTCGTTAGATGCAGAATACTCTTGGTCATGCAGTGAGCTTGGTTGCCTATCAGCAAGGTTCACCGTTCGTCGTCAGTAGCCGTTTGAAGTGTCAGACGGCAGTTTGGAGAAATGGTTAAGTCTGGTGTCGTAAAATCAATTTAATCAAGGGCGCCTAATTTTCTGAGATGTTACATGATGGATTTTGCAATGACGACTCCCAGCAAACATTTCTTCCTTGCTCTACAAGCTTCGCGATGAATACACCAGTTCAATCTCAGCCTCATCTGGTCACCCAGAAATCAGTGTCGAGGATGGCCAGTTGTAACTTTGTAGTCAGCTACAAAGTAGGAAGTTAATAAAAAGTGCAATATCTTGAGCAAATGGACGCCTATGAGCTCAAATAACGACTTTTTGAAATCAGTGAAGTTAGCCGGTGAATCCTAAAGCTTCATTCGGTTTGTCAACTGAAGTTAAATAATTTTAATATTTATTTTGCATATTTTCGCATTAAAATGGCGAATTTCTAAAATTGGCGCCTTTGCAAATTGCATAATGAATATTTTTAATTTCAACTTCAAGTCAATATCAGTACAACTGAAAGGGGTCCAATCAGAGGCCTTCTATTTTGGTTTAGGTTTTAAATCTTGCAGTGAACAAGATGGTGCGAATTTTCTCTTATTTAAACATGGCGCCATCATTATTCATTCTCACAGCTTCAAGAGAAATTCGTAATTTTCAAGTGCAAAGGCGAATTCTCAAGGCAAAGGTGAATTCTCAGAGCAAAGACGAATTCTTCATCAGCAATCAAAGGCAATTTACCAAACATATCTTTTTGCAGGTTAAAGTCCATAATCATCAGCAGATTTGAAGAACAGGGGCGATTTTCATTGAAGAAAGAGCTTATAAAAAACATCTTTTTCCTCCTTGTTTCTCAAAATTCTCTCAAAATCCAATTCGCATGTTCCTAAAGTTGACAGAATTTGACAAGTTTGATCATCTGGATCATTTTAATATAACTTCCTCGAATTAAAATCATGCGTTTGATTTTTCAGGAATTTTTAACTTCAGAACATTCGTTCTCGAGTTTCTAATTTTCTCAACTGAAAATTCTTTGCATGGTCGAGTAGAGGTTAGATTTTCGCATATCTGACGTTCTGGGTTGTCTTAGAATCTTTTTCTGGACAAAACCCATATCTCAGATTTTTCGCCGAGAATAACTTTTCAAAAGGCTATTTTTAGCTTTCTAGAAATCTTGTCAAAACATAGTCGAGTTCACTGTCAACAGGCGAGTTTTTCAGAATGCAGTACACTCAACTCGAATATAGGACTAAAACAGTCCTTACTCATGACTTCATCGAGACAGTTGAGACGAATCTTCACAAGGTGCTGCCAGAGGTAATTCTAGATCCAGTCAAGATCAGAGATTCAATTTTTCGAAACATTCAGCAGTCCGGGTTATTGGAGGCCGCTTCCATACCTATCTCCATACATCGTATTGAGTTCGTGATGTCTTGTATTAAGCATTATAACTCTGTTACTCGTGAGATAGTGTTAGCAGATGGACGAGTCATTTGCAGTCTCATGCCTTTGGATGTCGAAAGAAGTTTCAGTATACCTCAGCATTCGAATAGTTTGGTTATTTCTATCGAGCAGTGTGAGCAGGCATTCAATGCTGATATGGGCAAGTGTCAGAATAAAATGGCAGAAAGATGGTTAAAACAAGCAAAGAACAGATTGCCAAACATCGTGGGTCATGGTGAGTATAAGGATGAATACGCGATTCTAATCACACTCTTGAATCATGTCTCAGGTCAGCCACATGCTAATGTTTTCCAGCCTTGGATGTATTACATTATTGGTCGCATCATATCTGGGTAGGAGCATTATGATTGGGCATCCTTCATCAGCGATATTCTTCACAAGCAGATCATCGTTTTCATGGTTGCTCATGAGTTTCACATGTGTTCTTATCTCGTGTACTTGATTGCTTATCAGGGTCAGTTCCGAGGATTAAACACCATGGGCATTCTCAGTGTTGAGAAAGTCTATCAGTATTATGATCAGTTTGAGTTCACTAAGGCTGAACGTCATTTCAAGCGTGTTCACGAGGCTTTCCTGACTTACACAGTGAGAGACTTGGACCGGGAGTTGCACATTCGTACCTCGGCAATTGCTAGAGCAGCGATGGATGGTTGGGCGGATTGGTTTATTCAGTTCCCGACTTATACTTATATCCGAGTGTATGGATTTTTAGGAAATCCAACTATGCTTCCACGTTATCCTTCAAATAAAACAATCTTTCTGGAATTCCTGAGACAGTTGCATGATGTTCATCGTCTTTTGCGTCGCAAACATAAACTTTCTGTCAATTTTCCTTTCAGTTTGGTATGTATTGGTGCAGATCGGCTGTTAATGCCAAAACTACAGGACAGGAGCTCGAGAAGTATCATCTCAAGTATCTTGTTGAAGCTCGTGATTATGATCTTTCAGGTCATTGCACAGCTCGCCTTGGTGGTCGCGCATTTCATAAGCCTTCTATGGAGGATTATTGGGCAAATTGCGTGGATGACTTCGAGGTTCGCAGACGTAGTTACGGCCGTTTCTCTCTTTCACAGATTTCTGCTTTCTTATCAGAAGATGTGGGAGGTTTATCAGATGATGAGGGAGAAGTCCTTCCTCAATTTTTCAGAGAGCAGGTCGATACACAACCGCTACCAGCAATTGATTGGTACGCCAAGGAGTACTCAACAGTAAAGGAGAGGTCAAGTAGAGTCATTCAGAACAGTATACTTTACCTCGACAGCAAGAGGACCAGGAGGGTAAGTGTTCCTAGAGCAGAGCCACCAGTGGTGAATCCTTCACTACCTTCCTCGTCAAAACCTAAACAGAAGAAAAGGAGTAACCCTCCTAAGAAAGGTCAAGCGCCAAATAATTCAAAAGGCAAGGCGCTTGTTACTAATACACATACGGAGCCTGACAGACAACCTATCACAAAGCCAGTTCAGAGGCTAGTTCATAGTCCGCCAGTGCCTGAGGTTCAGCCTCAAGTTCCTACACCAGTTCCGGAGTAGTCACCAGTCCCGATTCGCATTGAATTGGATTTAGACTCCCCATCTCGCAGTCATTCTTCTACATATTCACTTTCATCGCAACCTCTTGTCACTAGTACAGACCCTTCTAGTAGCATTAGCCGAGACCAATCTTGGATCGAAGCTCAGCTGGGAAGGAAGAGGAGGTAGCCATCCTATGTCCTTAATCATTCCGATTTCGATCAGGTTTACCAAGATGCGCCAGACAAGAGGATCAAGAACATGGTCCATGTAGAGAGGAATACCGACATGGAGATCGTCGTTGAGACTACTCTACCTCCACAGGGGAAGAGCTTGGACGAGTTGGAATCTGAGGACTTTGAGGTTATTACAGTCAACCTTGGTCGTAGCACGCGCCAGACTCAGGTTGATCTCCTACAAATTGCTACAGACAGTGCCAGGGATAGAATGCTAAAGGACGGAGAGGATAAGGCAGCCCTCAAGGCTGAAATCAGACAGCTTCATCAGTACATTTCTAGCCTTGTTCACAGGCCAGATGCCATTACCACACTCCCACTGATGCTTGAGCCTCCAGCAAAACAAGGTCAACTTAATCACTTAGTTGCATACGGCAAGCGTTTGGATGAGTGGGAAGAGGAGTTTGTTGCTAGAGGTCGTGCTATACTTACAGAGTTATATCCGTTGTGGTACAATGCACGAGAGCTCCGTCTTCGTCTCCAGGATGAGGAGCAAGACATGGCAATTAACAGACCCCGGGATGAGATTATGATTGCTCACCTGAGTATGGCTTATGAATCAATCACAGATGCAGAAGATAGAGAAGCTATCTACTCTTGGAAAACACAGTTGGTTTTCAAGGCAAAGATAGAGGAGACTATGGTGTCAAAGTTGGCTGAGAGTAGAGAGCACATCACTAGTGCACTCTAGTTTGTGAGGACTCTAGTATCTCGCTTACCGTGTCGATATCAGATTGAGGGTGGTGCCTATGTTGAGCTTACCGATGTTCAATCAGAGCTCTAGACACTCATTCATACTATTTTTAGTGGGGAGACCGTTGGCTGTAAGATTAATCAGCTTACAATCATGTCAGCGTTGTTTGATGAAGCAACAAGGAGTAGAGGCGAACTTCAGTCCCGGATCACAGCTGGCGAGGACATGCTGCGCAGGCATAGCATTCTTCGATAGAGTATCAGAGCTCTAGATAGTGATGCAGTTAACAATCTCGTTGAGGGATTGCTTGCTCGAGATCACGACCAGTAGACTTCAGTTCCCACCTCTCAAAATAGACTTCTTACATAGGAGTTAACTTGGCGTTACCCTTTTCAAGTTAACTCGTTGTTTCATCACATGCATATCTATTCTGAGATCAGCTTTATTTACTTGGAGTTTCATTTAGGGTTTTACGTTAACTGATGGTAGTGTTTCAGTTAACATGCTTTCAATAAGGACGTGCATGCTTGCACAATTGTCCATTTTTAGATTAGATGTTTGGTTAACTGATGGTAGTTTTCCAGTTAACTGTATAGTTTGCTTTATTAGGGCTTAGCAATAAATCTTGCATGCATTGCAAGATAGTTGACTCAAGGTGATTTTAGGGTTCCCTACACCTTTCGATGTCTATAAATAAGAGCTTTTGCTCATTTGTACATAACTTTTGCACGAGAGAGAAATATATGATGTGCCTACCTTGCCCTCAATATTGCTCTTTTTGTATCTGTTCATGCGTTTTCACTATTATGATGAATTGTTATGCCACATAGGGTTTCATGCAATTATAATGGTGAATTCTTTCCTTAGTTAGATCAAATCTGTTTTGTGTTCAATAAACTTGTTCAGATTGAGATGATAGTTGTGCCACCTTGCCTTCAAGTAGAGAATCTGTTCTTGGTTATCGTGTGATGTGTGTGAACAATAAACTTATTCGGATTGAGCTGATAGTTGTGCCACCTTGCCTTCAAGTTGAGAATCCGTACTTTGTTTATCGTATATTGTTGTTGCCAATAAACTTGTTTAGATTGAGCTGATAGATGTGCCACCTTTCCTTCAAGTTGAGAATCTATACTTGTTTATCATCAGATAGTTATCCTTGCTCCATTTCCTCATGCTCTGTTTTCTTGAGGAAACTGGATAGATTTTAAATCATTAAGCCTAGTTGTAGTTAGTAGTCTGCGAAACCAGAAAATACTTAGTTGCAATGTATAGAGTTTTCGTGAAAGCCTTGTACCTCTACAGCTGAGACAAAAAGACAGGAGATAGTTTAGATTACTTTTCCCTTTCCAAAGCATTTTTGTTAAGCACAACGAGGGAGCTTCCCCTCCTAATTTGAAGAGCACTCATTGCGTAGTGTGCATAGCTGTCCGTACCAACTTATACTCCAGAGGTGTTAGTTGTTACGCCAACAAAGGTATAATCAAAAAATTATCAAATCAACACTCATAGTCAAGTGGTTGAAACTTGAGAGATCAATAATCATGTTAGGAATTCTTGAAGCAGCATCAAATACAAAAAGTGTTGAAGTGGAAAAAAATGTTTGCATGTATAATTTTAAGTGCAATCGAAGTCATTCAATGTAACTGAGCTAGCAATTTCATCCACAAACAAATTTATCCCATATATGACAAACCAACAAAATTTAAGCCTCATCCAAGGAGTTGAAGCAATTCTCCTTCTGTCTCTTCAATTTGAAGATGTTCAATTTCCTTTCGATCAACTCATGTACCCATCCTCTCGCATAAGTATAATTATAAACAAACCCATTGGTGTATGTGCTAGTTAATCCTTCCTTTTGTGAAGAGTACTTATCCTTCTTAGGAAAGTAAGGAAAGCTTGCAGAGATGGAGTTCACCTGAAATAATTGTATTCTAGTCATGCTAAATCTTAGGGTTACTGGTAATTAAAGATAGAAATCCATTGCCATGTTTTTAGAGATTGTGGGATTGTTTGGAGCCATTGAAATTTGTTAAACTAGGTGCAAGTGAGAGAATGCAAGAGGGAGGTATTCCGAAAGGCCCTTAAAGAGAGCAAGTTTGTACAAACTAATTTTGTTAGTAAATTATTTTGCTAGAGTTTTTCCCACATTGGGTTTCTTTGGGGTCTCTTGTATTATTTTTTGCTCCTGATGTTCATATTTACTTGTTTTATGTTATATCCTTACAAATACTACAACCAAGACACAAGAGTATAATGATAATATGAATTCATTTATCTCTATTGATTTTAACCTTCTATTTTCTTTAGATAATGCATAGAACTAGTGAGCAACAAATTAATGAATGTAAGCTTTTTATTGGTAATTGATGCAATGGAACATCCATTCTGATTAGAGATCATTTGTCCAGGTTACTACCCTGGACATAATGCAACAATGTATTCATTGCCATTGAAAACATCAATCATTTTGAACTGGTAAAGGATAAATTCAAGGTACACAACAAAAAATTAAGGACAAAACTGACATTCTTTTGACTAGGAGAATTACTTAACCATAATAATCATCAAAGACTAGAAAAACATGGAGTAGATAGTCAGAGTTCATTGAAAGAGTGCAGCAGAAAAAATCAACTCATCAGCTGATTGAATAAATGTTAGGTAAGTTTTGTGGAGACTAGATGATTTGTAGAGAAAATAACATCCCTCCCAATGTTTGGCAAGCCTACGTAAGGTAATACCTGTGCCAGCTAACATGGTAGTTAAATGTAAAGGCATATTATGAATTGACAATAATGCACACACATAGCAAGACCAGCACTTTCTCAATAAATATACCCGACCTTAACAGGAGTTAAAGATAAGAAAAATCTGATCATAATATAAATGGGTTCCATAAAAAAATTAAAAAAAATGTTTTTTAAAGGTTAATAAGTTCAACTTTCAAATTTCAAATTGATACTTGAAAAAAAAAAATCTTATCTGCAAAAGCCTTCCAAACCATATTCTAATAACCCTAGGTAGTACTAAACAAGGGAAGCTTTGGGATAACACAATTCATCCACATAACTTCTGAAAGTTGCATCCACTCTGCAAAAATGTCACGATAATATTCATGATATTAAAGTTAACAATTTCTAGATGATGTGTGAGTAAAAAACCAGTAAGGACTCACAATAAATACAAGCATTTCTACTCCAGCATACCAGAAATGTAGGTGTTATCAATCTCCACCATTGTCCATCCAAAATCAGCTCATTTATCTTTGCCCCATAAAGCAGAGGCAGCGACACGCTCCCAATATCTGAACCTCTAACTGGACTTGCAAGCTCAAAGAGGTAAACTGCAATGTTGATTGCAACCAAAATATTTCTGCATAGAAAAAAAAATTATGTTTACAAATCATTATACTTAAACATTTGTCCTCGAGATTTGATACCTAACATTTAAACAATATGCACAGGATATTAGTGCTTTAAATATTAAGAATAAAGCTCAGCAGATCATCTTATCAGAAACTTGTTACATGTGGTTACGAGAGGCAGCTCAGATTAAAAAGTGTTTACAGTTTATAGGAAAAGACCATTTTGTGGGCCAAACCAAATGGAATCCACCCTCCACATTTCAAATAAAGAGAAATTTCTGTTAAGTAGCACACACACAATTGGTAAGGAATAAGGCAATTTTACTCCAACTCCTTCTACACATAAGACATGGATAATCATTCTGAAACTTAAACTATGGAAAGAAGTTAGCTTTTTCTAGCATACAATTCAAGGCCCATACGACTGTCAAATGAAGGATTGGGATGTGAAGCATAGTCACCATGTTCAGATAGTATGGTAGATTTGAGAGGGCAGAAGCTTTAGCAAACTTTATTCTTAAAAAAAATTGGGAATAAGATCATAGATATCATAATCATTTCTATTTTTATTGATGCATTTCCCTTCTGCTTCTCTTATGAAACAACTTCCCATTGAAATGGAAACAAATTACTTATTTTTTAAAAGCAAAACAAGAAACATCTAATCTAATAGTTGGTCCCAAATTTAGCACAATACAACATCCGTCAATGAAACTAGAACTGGAGCAGAGAGGAACATAATGCTGGGCAAATTGATTGGAAGAAAAAAGATATTTTCAGTACAAAGTCATGGATTTACATGGACCATTTGAGCCATTCAATTGTCCCTGTCCAGTTTTTTCCTCTGGAACTCTGTAACTTGTTTTATTTATGGTGATTTTCAGATTCTAACGAACTATTTTTCAATTCATTTTTTGACATTTTTTTTATTTTTGTATGTCCATTTTTTTATTGTATTTGGCCAGTAGTGTTGAGATACTCAAATAACTATATTCATTCATATTTTGATGTTTTAATGCTTTGTTATGTTTCCAAATCTTTTATTGAAATCTTAACCAGGTTCTATGGGAATTAGTTTGATCTGCATAAAAGATCAGGGTTCAATGAAATGTTTTGTGTGACCTGCATTTAATCCTGAGTCAGGGAATTAATTATGACAAGTTCTTTATCCCTGACCAAGATCTCCTGGATCCAGAAACATCCCTCCCCCCTACAACCACTAAAAATCATTTATTTTAAGAGGGTAAAATTCTAACACCCAGATTTGAGATTTTTGAACAATAGAATGTTTTTTGGGGGGAATTTATTGCTGGTAAGCACAAACCAAAAGCTGAGAAAAGAAAGGAACTGTTGGCAATCCAAAATTTTGAGTCCCATTGTTGTGGCTAAGCCATGCCTGCCCAAGTTTGTAATTGATTTGAGATATCTGTTAGACTTAGGGGTGATCTTTCTTAGCACCAATGGATAGAACATAAAAAAGTAAGTCTAATTTCCTTTAGAAAATTTGTAAAATATAAGTCTAATTTCCTTTAGAAAATTTGTAAAATATGCTAAGGGGCAAGAGTTATAGCTTTGCGGGTTTTCCCATTGCATCCGGATCTGGCTAACTTCCCTGCAGGGTGCAATTCAATCAGTTTGTCCTGTTCAGTCGAATTTCCCCACAATGACCTGTTGCGGAGTTTTGCATGATATGCAGATATTATCCATGTACCTCTTAAAATCCCACAGTGTCCTTGTTTTTCCGTAACCATCTTAAGTGTTTAAAAAATGACAACGTGCTATGGTGGCTTGCTCACAGGCCTAGTCTTGTGGGCCAATCAATCAATGCTAAGTGTCATGCAGAGCTTGAGCCTAGGGTTGCACCAAAATTGCAGATTTCAGCTAATCATTATCTGCAGGTCGACGGTTTCAGATTTCAGCTTATCATGATCACCGGCTCATGTGATCTACCAGATGCCTTAATTAGGCATGGTTGTCCTTGGTTTGGGATTGATGATATTGGGGTGGGTCTTCACCGGTTGCCATTTCAAAATTTTGCAAACTCTATTGACTTCTGGATTCAGTTCAACAAAGTTATGAGCCCGAAGAATTTCACAGGAATCCTCTGGCATATTTGCATTGAGGGGGATTTAGCGCCTCTTATGGAGTGTCTGGTGGGGCATGATGAGAAGTTGTCGACTCAATTTGCTGCCTCCTGGAATGACAGGAGAGTTACAGTGGGTGGAATTTCATTTGAAGTTAATGAAGATGTTATTGGCAAGGCAACGGGTCTTTCCTGCACTAGTAAGAAACTTAAGAAGCACACCAAATTCCAAGACTTAGAGAGCCTTAATGCCTTCTTCAGAGAGAATGAGAAGCCGGTTAAGAAGCAAGCGGGTTTTGAAAGGGAAGCGCTTCCTAAACCGTGGAATCAAGTTTGTCCTGCTCTCATGAAGTATGTTACTTTTGAGGGAAGATTTAAGGTCTTTTACTTTTATCATTTGCCGTTACTCAATCACCTTAGGCACAAAATGATCTTAAGTTTTCCTTTTTTCCTGCTGTAAGATGCTACCCTAAATTGAGAGCAATTTTTTTTAATTTCACCACTTCAAGAGCACAGGCATTTCGTCAAATAGTTTCACATTCATGTTCAGGACTGTCTCTTACAACACATTCAATTTAAAGAGCCTCTCTAATACATATTTCTCTCATGACATGTTTTCAGATACAACTACAGGTATGTAACAGAAATAGCAGATATTCTCCCAATAGAATATTTACAAGCAATATTGAACTCTGCAACTTGTTTATTAAATAATAAACCAGAAATTACATACACAGTTTGCTGACCTGTTAAATAATAAGATATCCCTTAGAGTCTTCAAGATTCAAGCCGCTTCTGATTTCTTTAATTCCTTAATAGCTGTTGACAAACTGTGGGCAATGAAACGGTGGCTGAATAGAGACTACTAAGCACTTTCGATACTCTTCATACAGCATTCCAGTAAGCTCCAAGTTCATTCCAAAGACTCCACGCGGCTAAATTACCGTTGACTAGTCTCCTTATACCTGCCCGTTAATTCCCAGCGACACCAAACAATAAGTAGCTCCGGACATTTACTGTTGCCTCACCAAATATACGATAGCTCCATATTATATATCTCCTCAAGCGATTCCCGACGGTAGCTTCCCTTGCTTTATTCGCAACCTTTCATGTATTCGCAACCTTTCATGTAAGTTGCTCCTGACATATAATAAGTCTCCACAATGTCTATTGGCTTCAAATATTAATTTTTAAATCTTCTCCTTTACACGTAGCATATGCTGTCTCCATATTAATCGGTTACTCTTGTTATCTCATAACTCCCGTAATCTTCTGTGAAGAAGCGACAGTTTTGGCATAGGCTCCACATCACTCCAAACTGAGACAGCTAGCACCAAGTGTCGACTCTTGGAATTATTCCCGAAGTAATCGAATTTCCTTCAGGATACAAACAACAGCTTGAAGAATTACGGGTATCTTTGTTTGGTAATGTCGGCTTCTTCAGGATAATATAGGCAGCGCTTAGAATTCTTGGACGAAACAGCAGGACTTATATATACGACCCCTTCAGAATACACGATGTCTAGTATTGTTCAACGGCTCTTCAGAGAACTAAAACGCAACTTCCCGTCATTATTTCTGGGCATCATGTTTTATGGACTTCCCACACGGAAATGAGAAGTGGCTCGACTTCTGAAATATGACGTCTTATTCAAGTCAGAGAATTTGAAGCGACAGTCAAGTAGTTCTTCAAAGCAGCATTCACATTCCCTTCGCTGTCACGTCTCTACAAATATCCATCGACTCCTTATTTAGCCTTTTTTTTTTTCTGAATTATTAATATGTTACTCCCGTCTTATTCGCATTAGCAACTTCAACAATGAAACCTCCAGCGGTCTCAACAGAATAATTCTCGGTTCCTTATTTAAAAATATTATCGACCTGAACAACTCCTCCCAATGCCCAAGGCTGTGACACCTTAGCCTTTGATTTTTTCATTTTCCAATGTATCCTGTTGATAGACCCTCACAGTTCACCGCATTATTTCCAGGAATGATGCTACAATGGTTAATTCATCCACTTGCGGTGGCAATTACAGTGAAATTCAAATTCATTAACTAGACTAAGAATGCCTGTTAGATGTCAACTTTTAGAATATTCAATTCCAACCATAGTTTCAATACCTTCCTTGTTCACCAGTCACTATGAAGTTCAGTAATGGCAGGAGAAAATATAGATTCTAGAATTTAAGTAATTCTATCTCCTCAAACTTCGAACCTTGAACAACAGTAGAATTTGTTACCTCAAATCTGATTATTCTGAAGTTCTTCAATCTTGATAACATGCCCAAACAACTGGAAATTTGTCTTCTCCATAGACTTGACAAATTTCACCAAAAACTCCAACCGTTTAAACCCAAGCGAGAAAACTGAATGTCTTCTCCAGCTATTAGCTAGGGCAGATCTTTCACTGCCGAAGTCAACCTTCTTTCAAAGATCACCCCACCTCAGAAAGGCTATGAACCACGTTCACCAACAAGAACCTGTTCTCCAAATTCCTGCAATGAGCTCTCTTGGAAACTTTTATTATTTCCTCCTTGTAACTCCTGGTGACTTCTTGAATTCTCATTCTTTCCCTTTTTCCACTTTATTTTTAAATTCTTTTGAGAATTCACTGTTTAAAAAGTAACTTAATTAATTCAGTCAGCTTTTAATACTTAAGTCACTTTTAACAACATTAAATAATTAATTTAAGTTGCCTTAATATTTTAATCTCCCTAACAACTTTAAATTAATTATTAATTATATGCTGACTCAAAATTGGGGACATTACACCTGCTAACCTCCCTAATAGCTCGGTGAAAGAAACCCTTGAAGCTGCTACCCAAAACCTGGATAAGCCACTTCCACTACCTTTACACCAGGGCCTAATTCTTCGGCTCTACCATTTTCATTTAGCCCTTTGTCCTCCCAAAACCATTTCTATTGTTTGTGTTGAGGAGCTAGAACCGCCCGACCACTCCCTTGACAAACCCTCCCCTACTGCCTCCATCAGTCCCAAGAGGAAACCCCCCCCCCTGTGGAAAGCCAACCTAAAAATGCTCCTAGGCCAAAACCCCCTGCAAAAAAGAAGAAAGGTGGAGTGGCAAATGCCCAGTCTAAGGCGGTTGTCGAGCTGTGTGATTTAAAAAATGGACCTACCAAGAAGGACAACAAACCGTCAGCAAAGACCAAAGGTAAGAAGGAGACTTCGTGCCAGGTTGAGATGCCAACTTCGAACAATGAGGAAAAGAGCACTGAGGACCATGATTCTAAAGGGGATACCGTTGTGGTGGCTACTATGGATGTGGGGATGGAGCAAACCAACGTCAGGAGGTCCCATACGCTAGCTAAAAGCAAGATGGAGGTGCTGGTGGACGAGATATCCAGCAGCTCGAAGGAGACTGGTGACAAAGAGGGGTGGACTAGCGGCAAAGAGGAGTGCAATAAGGACACCGTCGAGGAAACGGAGGCATTTTTTGAAGGACCCAGCCACTTCTCGGATATGAACAAAATGATCAATGCAGACTCCACCACCCAGTCTTCAGACCCGATGACTAGCGAGGAAGAGACTATTAAGAGGACAAATGACATGACAAAGGACTTCAACAAGCTGCAGGCGCAGGTGGAAAAACTGGAACATAAGTTCACTCGGCCGACACAATTCACCATTAAGATCATTCATAGGTCTACCACCACTCTCTCAGAGGTTCTCAAGGAAGAGGTGGAGAAGGAAAAAGCGGGAGAGGGACCTAATTGGGTGGGTGAGGATGTGCTAAATCTTCTCTTTGAGAAGAGCAATGGGAATACTATGTAATCTGTGGGTCTATGTTTTGGGCTGTTGGTTCTTTCTCTACTATCGGTCTGTTGTTCTTGTTTCTTTTGTTTTTTTGTTGTTACTGGTCTTTTGATGTAACTAAGGACTTCATCTTTTTTTGGCCCCTTGGGCTCGTTGTGTAAAGCGGGAGAGGGACCTAATTGGGTGGGTGAGGATGTGCTAAGTCTTCTCTTTGAGAAGAGGGATGGGAATACTATGTAATGTGTGGGTCTGTGTTTTGGGTTGTTGGTTCTTTCTCTTCTATTGGTATGTTGTTCCTGTTTCTTTTGTTTTGTGTTGTTACTAGTCTTTTGATGTAACTAAGGACTTCGTCTCTTTTTGGCCCCTTGGGCTCATTGTGTAAAGGGTACTGCACCCTGTAAATGCAGCTTAACTTATCAAAAACAAAAGGTATATGTAGATAAGCATCACATTGAGCAAACTTTTGAGATTAGAAACATGGTTTTCTTGAGGTTACAACCATACAAATGGTCTTTTCTCAATAGAATTGGATCTATGAAGCACAAACCTTGTTTCTACAGGCTTTACAAGATTAGGCAAAGGATTGGGGAGATTACTTATGTGCTTGAGTTGCATAAGTACAACAAGATTCATAATGTATTTCACTCCTCAAAAGGGCACTTGGGCAGCATATAGCTCCTTCAACTCAGTTGTTTTCTCTAGATGATGAAGGTAAGTTGATATTGGTTCCAAAAATCATCATTGATACCAAAGAGAAGAGATTGAGGAAAGAGGAGCATAACAAAATATCTAGTGTGTTGGAAAATCCTCTCAACTATAGATGTTACATGAGAAGGTGCAGAGATATTTGAGCATCTAAATTTGCAATTGTTTGAGGGCAAACAATTATGAGAAGGGTGGATTGTTATGTCCCCTTTTCAAAATTAAAATAATTAAGAAATCCATAGCCTATTTCTTTATTTCTCGTAGGCTAAGGGATAAAATTAAAAAAATAATTTAATAATAATATTTTTAAGTTAGTCCTAGTAACTTTATTTTAAAACATTGTAAAAGAACAACTTAAATATTAAGTAATATTTTATTAGAGTACTTTAAGTGAACTTTTGGGGGAAATTTTCAGAGGGAAAAGAGAATTCGAATTAAAAAGGGTAAAAATGGATTTTACAAAAAGGAATAGAATTGCTCAAAGGAATGCATCAATTGTCTTATGAAATAAAAACATTTATTCTAATAGCTTGAGCATCTTGTTCAACTATTGTGCTTGAGGATAAAAACCATAGTTCCACCGAGTTTCGGAGACAGGGACGAGGGGACGGCAGGGGATGGGTTTCGGGGGCGTGGGGGTGGGGGGCCTAAGTTTGGGGACAGCGGGGGGACGGCGGCGGCGGGGGAGTGGTGCACTGAAATACATATAGTACTTGAAAAAATAGTTATTAAAAGATGTATAGCTATAAAAGTGTAAGGAATAAGTAAATTTTAGAGTTTAAACACATTGCAATGATTTCAATGTTTCATTGAACTAGTGAACATTGAAACAATAAAAATATACTTGTAACTTGTTACTTAATAGACATTGTGATTAGAATGAGAACTAGCTATTTCATCATTTGAATTTCAAAATTTCATAGTCATGATTCATAATTACAATCAAGTATCAAGTTATCAACACAACAGTGTTCAAACTTCAAACTTCAAAAACAAAATACTAAATACTAAATAGCTAATGGCCTAATGCCTCTAATGATCTAATCATCTCCAACTCCAATCTCCAAGCCAATCTCCTCATCACTGGAACCATCAGACGAGGACCCCAAATGCTCAAGCTCATCTAAACCAATACCAACCAGCCCTGTCTGTGTAGCATCCTCATCTATCTGTGCTGGCTCTTCTGGCTCTACATTCCATCTAGCTGCTGGACTCTCCTTGTATGTAGTTGTACTGCAATCAATGAGACGTAAGGCACTATGGACAGCCACAAGCTTCTCTGCCCTCCTAGAAGTGAGCCCGTTCCTCTTAATAGAGTGGATGAAGTTATAAGTGGACCAGTTCCTCTCAGAAGCAGAAGAACTAGAAACTTGGGACAGCAAACGAATCGCTAGAGTAGTAATCAAAGATCTAGGCCCATGCATAGTCCACCACAACTTGGGGTCCTCCTGTGACATAGTCTCCAAATCTACTTTGGCTGCCTCTGAATATCCCCAAAGAGTAGCAAATTTTGTCCACTCAATACGAAGCAAGCTGGCCTCTATAGGATCATACATTTTGTCAATGGCCTTCATGAACCCTTCCTTCACCTCAGCATCCTCCATAGGTGTCACTATGCCAAGACGTGGCACATACCACTTTGGATTCAATGCGTAGGCAGCCATGTGTAAGGGAGTGTTGAGTTTCTCCCATCTATGCTGAATGATTGGATAAATATGCTCAATGTAGAATTGCATTGTGGGGTCCTTCTCTTGCACTTTAGCCTTCATTTGATCAAGCATGGAATCAATGCATTCATATACCTCTCAAGGGAAGGTGCATTAGAATCCCCAAATCTAATAACTTTGAAGACTGGCTCAATGATGGAGACAATATATTTGCCATCAGCCCAAAAGACATCATTCTTCACCACCTCCTTAACCCTCAATCCCTGCGGTGTCTTCGACTCAGGCCATCTGTTCCATTCTGCTGTCATTACCATTAGCTGCAAAGGCTCTTGCAACTCAAGCATCCTCTCCAAGAGAATAAAGTATGATGCATACCGAGTGTCTACAGGCTTCAGGAATTCCTTCTTGGAGAAGGACCTGAAAAGTGCATGTGAATGATGATGGTTGCAGATAAACATCTGCACATCTCTAGCATCACTGACAATAGATTTAATCCAGTTGATTTTACCCATGTCCTTAAGTGCATTATTCATAGCATGCACACAACAAGGAGTCCAAAAAATGTGTCTATAGGCTGCCTCAATCAACCTCCCTACAGCTCTGCACACATGGGCCGCATCTGTCACTACCTGCACCACATTTTGTGGCCCAACCTCCTCTATAGCATCCTTGAGGAGCTGAAACTGATAATGGGCATCCTTGCTATGCCCTAAACAATCAATAGCCCTAAGGAAATAAGGGCCCGCTACAGATGTGACGATGATATTGATGAGTGGACGATGCCTAATGTCCGTCCACCCATCCATGACTATGCTGCATCCACTTGTGACCCAGGTTCTCTTCATCTTCTCCATCAAAATATTAATCTTGGAATAGTTTTGATCCAAGATTGTTGTCCTCAATTTATTCTCCCTTGGTGGCACATATGATTGTCCTGCCCTTATTATCTTTGCCACAGCCTCCTTATAATAAGGAGAGTGAGCCACATGGAATGGAATTTTCCAATGGATTCATCTGCATCATCCTGTGCCTGCACATTGAATAAATCTGCTAAAGGTTGTGAAGATGCCATCTTGCGTTTCCCCCTAGGCTCTATTGCACTTGGTCTTGAACTGAAGTTGAACGGATTTGATGGCCTTTGACTCTGCAAAGTAGAAGTAGACACTGCTGAAATCTGATCACCCATACTCTTATTTGGCAATGTAGCAGATGTAGGCACTTCATCCTCATTACAACCCCATAATTTTAAAATTTCAGCCCTGTACTTCAAGTTACCTGCCACAACTTTGCATATATCTACACCTTTGCCTCGAATAAGAAGAAAGTGTGAATTAGTTCTTGTAATGCTACCAAACCATGTAAGCTCACACATGTGACACTTCCATAATCTAGTGCCCCCAGTTGTCCCAGGCTTTGCTGCTACCTTGGATGCAAATTGTTTTAAAGGTTTTTTTGGATCAAAGGGGCCCTTGACCCATTCTTGAAGGAGTTCTGAAGGGCAGCTATTATCTTTACTACCAATGGAACTTGTGGTAGTTTGAGTATTTGAGGCTGAGCCATGTTGTTATTGTGGTTGAACTTCACCCTCGGCCTCCCCTCCTATTTGAAAGTCAGGATCATCCGATGAATCATTTGCACTTTGAATTTCTGGTTCATCATCACTTCTATTGTGTGAACTCATTATGATGATGATGCTGCAAAAACAATATTAAAAAATAAAAAATAATCAGACCTACAATCAATGTAAAAAAAAAAAAATCAGACCTATAAGTATAAACTAAAACTTAAAAACTTGAAAGTTGAAAGAAATCATAAATGTGCCATGTGGTCTCATGGATTGCAATATTGCAAGATATGCAAAATGTGGAAGCACAGGCAAGGCATGCGAACTGTTTGACTGAATGCATCAAGGGTGGTCTGCAAACTTGCAAAGCCAAAATGTGGAAGCACAAGCAAGGTATGTTAACTGTTTGAGTCTTTGACTGAATGCATGATGCATCAAAATGTGGAAGCATAGGCAAGGTATGTGAATTGTTTGACTGAATGCATCAAAATGTGGAAGCACACGTAAGGCATGTGAACTGTTTGATTGAATGCATTCATGAAATTTTTTTATTTTCCAATAAATTTTATAAATTTATTTTATATTAAAATATTTATGCCTGCAAAATGTGGAAGCACAGGTAAGGCATGTGAACTGTTGTTAAACAGTTCACATGCCTTACCTGGCTTCCACATTTTGTAGGCATAAATAAAATATTATAATTTTATTAATTTATAGCATAAAAATTAAAATAAATTTAGAAAATAATTAAATAAAAAATTTACATTTTTTAAATTAATAAAATTATTAATAACTTTCCACGCCAGAGAAACCGCAGTGAACTATGGACTGAATGCCTCAAAGGGACGGCAACTCATGGAATGCGATTCCATGAGCTGCCATCCCCATTTCCCTTTGAGGCATTCGTTCCACTTCCAACTTCCACGCCAGAGAAACCCTTGCCCATATCGGGCATTTTGAAATTTGAAATGAAAAAAATAAATAAAAAAAAAGTAAAAACTAAAAACGAAAACGAAAACGAAAACCTAATTCGAAAATACCTGGGCTGAATCTTCAATCCACGCACAGCTTGAACAATGCACTTGAAAGTTTAAACTTTGAGCTCTGCTTCTCAACTTCTAAGTTTTGAGTTCTCCCTTCTCAGACTCTCACGCGAGATGCACAGTCGCAGGGCACACACGGACAGGTGAAGAAATGAAATGAAACAAAAAAATTTAATTTAGACTTGACTTTAGAGTCTAAGTCTTAAAATTTTAATAATATAATATATTATATTTTAATTTATAATAACCAATAAACTAATCACATTAAAATTTTAAACTTTAAATTTGATTGTTTAACCATGATAAAGCTTTGTTTTTAACTTTTTTAAAAAAAATCATTATTTTAAAATGGGGACTTGGGAAACTTGGAGACGCCCAGAAGACTCCGAGGAGACTCTGAGACGCGAAGAAGTCCCCCTCTGAAGGAAACGTTCAGGGGACGGCAGGGGGACGGGGAGACGGCGAGGGGATGGCGGGGGGACGTTTCCCTGATGTCCCCGCGTCTTGGAAACGTCCCCGTCTCCGAGACGGCTTGTTTTTTGAGGGGGACACGTCCCCGTGGAACTATGATAAAAACCCTTGGAGTGCGGAGATTTAGAGGACGAAAACCCTATTTGTTTCCAAGTGTAGAGGGAAAAACCCTTTGTTCTTTGAGCACCCAAGAATCACAATTGTGCAAAAAAAATTGCTTTAGTACCACCACTACATTACCCTATCATTGTGATGAGTATTTATAACAGTAATTTGTATCAGCAATTATTATGTTTATCGCAACAGTTCACAGTTGCAATAAATTTGTCATACCTAAGGTGTTGTATTTTTTGAAGCAGTCCCTGTTGCATGCATATTTTGTGAGTTGGGTTTGATGTTTATTTTGGCAATTTGAACAATAAATGAAAAAAAAAACCTGTTATACATTGCCATTTAGTATAGTCAGCTACAATAATAATAAATTTGATATCCAAGTGTTTCAATGATGAATAGTGGCATTTAATCGCTATTGTTTAGTATTCCATACTTATACCAGAATTGCATAGATAGGAATTTGGAAAAATTGCAGAGTTTACAAAATAATTAAAAAGGGCCATTACAAGCAATGACTGAAGTGTGATGAAAAAATCTCTTCTTTCTTCCATTCACTACTGTCAATTGGTTTCTTGGTTGCTAGTTTCTTCCAGTTATTAATAGGATAGGTCATGTTGACATGATTTTTGTGACCACACCAATGCAGAATAAAGTCGCCAACGGCTACCCTATTCTCTCTTGATCAAAGTATTCCGCACGCTAAGATTGCAAGAAAGTTCGTGCGTTCAACTCCAAGGTTCCTTTAATGCGAATAGGCTCAGTTGGCTCAATGTAATTTCCTGGTATTTCAAGGAGACTTACGGAATTGTTCAACAACAGAGGAAGAGGTTTTCACAATTCAACAGATTTATCAATGAAGCACAGGTTTCCTATTCTAACCAGAAAGTACTGAATTTAAAGTGGTTGCAGGGTTTAGAGAGTCTAAATCTATTCTAAGTGCGGGATATGGAGCTCAACTTCAGCAAACTTCAACCAAACTTCGCTTTGCCTCGCCTCGGACAGCTTCCATGGTGCAATCTTCAGGGGAGATGACTAAAGGTGTTCAAACCACCACTTGACATGAAGATACCATCACAACGATGCATACCATCATTCAAACTGTGATTGAAGTTAGGCCCACAACGTTTCCAGTTGACCACACAAGGCGAACACACCATCAGTGAGCCCGCTAGTGGTATGGATAAGCGAAGTTTGCTTAGATCAAACACCACATTCCACAGCTAACATCTACTTGCATAAAATGAAATTACGCTACTCTACGCTACTTGAAGTAGAAGGGATGAAGAAACCTCGCTAGCTATCCATAACAAAGACGAATTTCACCATCAATGAAAAGATCTTTTATTATGAAAGTTTTACACAACAATCTCTTGCAAAAGTTTTCAAAGGAAAACTTTCCTTCTTCTTCAACTACACTATCAATCTATACTAAGCTACTTCTAAGTTGTCCCTCTACTATATGTCTACTGTCTAACTCTAAGCTAATGAGATACAAATGAGGGGGACTCCCCTTTATATAGTTGGCCAAGTCCAATGGACGGCTCAGATTACAATCGGCTGGATGGCCCAGATCGTGCCACCTCAGCCCTAAACAAGATTCACCCTAAAAACCGCCACCAAGAGGAGTGGGGTAATAAATGAGCCATTAATGTCCATCATCCTTCTAGAAGATTCCAACTTTGAAACGCGTTCACACTGTTCTTGATCTTCTTGACGTCGTTCTTCAACTTTGCTCAAGCTCCTATTCTTTTCTCCATCTTGAGTTTTGAAAACATTTCTTCTTTGTCACTAAGTCTCAACACTTAGCCATTTTCTTGCAACTTTTCTTCCTTCGAGGTTGAAATGTCATCTTGAATCACTTAAGTCATCACCGCTTGGTCTCAACGTTTCTCCTGCAAAACAAGCAAGGAGAGCATTAGAACACTTCATAATATAAATTCAACTTACTTACCAGGATTTTCACGCTCTAACTTCCAAGCGTTCGTCGTCTTCACTAGTCAACTTCGCGTTCAAATTCTTCATGACTTAGCCAAATTTTCAACCTATCTTGCATTCTGCTCGGCGTACTTTACTCTGATATTTCATCCGACTCAGGCTCGAGAAAAATGCTTTCATCAAAAATTTGATCAAAAATTACCTAGGTGCCCAACTTCAAATTCGTCCGCCGAGGCATTTTATCTTCACAAACATTTCTTTCCTTGCCTTAGAAAATTTCTCCAACTTTCCTTAGAAGATTCATCAACCTGGTGCCCATCAAAAATCTTCATCTTGAAGGCTGCAACGAAGCATGGAAGACTTTAAAATCAACTTCTCATCGGAGATCTTCAATACCCAGAAGAAAAAAAAATTCAGAATTTGTCGAATTCATGGGTGTACAACGAACGGGTTCATTTAATTTTTGAATTTTGAACCTTAGAAAAATTATTTTCACATCAAATTTATTTCATGTCTTCATCCCCGCGAGTATTTTGTTGCTCTGACTTGAAAATTTTTTATCCACCTCGCGAAGCAGGCACTCACTGACTTTTCCACTGGCAACTTCATTCGTGCCTCTGAAAAATTTCATACTTCACCAGACTCAGGCGTTTTTCCTAAGGAAGAAGAATTTTGTTCCTTAACAAAAAATTTAAATCACTTAGCATTTTTTTGAATTTTGCCTTAGAAAATTTTTATTCATCTCAATCATCTTGCCTGTGGTGAGGAAAATTCTATCAACTCACTTAGGAAATTCTCTTCTTGAATGCCTTGGGCGCATTTCATATTCTATGAGGGATATCTTTCATTTTAAAATTCCAACGCCTAGCATATTATCTCCACCCTTAGGCGCACCTCACACTTGGAAAAAATAACTAGCCACGCCTTAGCCAATTTCACCCTTCACTCATCCAACCTTGAGCGCATTTAGCACATGTGGAAGGAATAACTACAACACCTTAACTTTTGTCTTCACATGCCTTGATTTGGGCGCATTTTACCCCTTGAGAAGGATGGGCGCATTTCAAAGGGAGTGGAGGATAGAACTTTCAACGGCATCTTTGACTTGTCTTTGTTGACTTCTAAACATGGGCGCATATAGCATGGTGAGGTGGATGAGATTCCAACGCCCTTGACTTCTTCTTTAAATCTTTGACCCCCCCTCTTAAGATGGGCGCATTTGATGCCTCTAGGAGGATGGAAGTTACACTTAGAAAATTTTCATGCTTGGCTCACCTTGAGGGCGCATTTGGCTATGTGTGGTGCATAAAACTCTTTGACTCCTTTGACTTCTTTCTTGGGCGCATTTCCTACCTGATGAAGGATGGGCGCAAATGGAGGGTGGTGGAGGATATCTTTTTCCTTAGAATATTTTGCATGTCATGATTGGAGGTGGGCGCATTTAGCTATGTGTGAGGGATAAACTCATCACTTAGAAAATTTTCAAACATCCCTACCTTGCATGAGGGTGCATTTTGCCATAGGTGATGGATGAAACTTTTTACTTAGAAAATTTTATGTCTCTTCATCCTTGAGGGCGCATTTAGACAAGGCAGGAGGATGAAATCAACACTTAGCCATTTTTCTTCGTCTTCGCCAGTTTTTCCATGCCTTACTATAAATAGTAAGTCCCTTGATTTTCATACTTCAGAAGCTCAGATTGCCTTGAAATTTTAAACACTGCATCTTCACGACCTCGTTAGCCCGTTGACATTGCCATTCTGAGTTGACTTGCTAAAAATAGCATATTTCTGAAGATATTTGGCTATTTATAGTAAATGCTTGTTTCTGATACCTCCACAACTCCGTTTGATTTGAAATTTGAATGATGCGCTCCTCACCACGTGACTTGCCTGCTGACATCGACCCCTGTGGCTGATTTGCTATTTTTACCCTGTTTCCAAGATGACTTACTATAAATAGTAAGTGCTCCGTTTGCCTTCAAATTTTACCATCGGATAGCTTGAAAGATGTTGATCGCGGTGGTATACCTCGGTTTTCGAAAATTCTGACTTTTTACCCCTCCTTTTGGGTCACGAAGTTGGAAACCCTAATTTGTCCTGCATGCATATCAAATGTTCTCTGTTTGTTCTCGTTTCTGTTGCATTGCGATCAGTTTGTGATTCTGAAGTGCTAGGAGGCAGCTGTCGTAATGTATCTACTAAAAATAGCAAGTTGCTGAAGGAGTGATTATCTCGCTTTGCATGTCATATCACCGCAAAGCTCTCGAAAAACCCATAAGGAAACATCAAACATGCAAAGGAAACCCTGACATGCAAACCCTAAAAATAGCCTCTGAAGGCTGAACTCTAAAAGTCGTCATCTCATTTTGCATGTTATACCATCGCGAAGGTCTCTGAAAACCCAGAAGGAATTTCCAAACATGCGTTGAAAAACATTGCATATAGGCCCTGAAATTTGCTCCGGAAGTTGAACTGCTAAAAATAGTAAGTTGTCTGTTTCAGCTCAAATTTTGCACACGAGCAACTTGATGTGTTTTGAATGCAGTGTGACTATTAAAACCTCAAGAATGTTGAAGGAACGCCTGGAATTACACACTTACTAAAAATAGTAAGTTGCCGAAATCTGATGAAATTTCAGTGGAAGCCTGCTAGAAGCACATTGACAACAGTGTTAGTCTCTATTTTCAATATATTCACTTTGTCTGACCACAGATTGACCGGGAAAGTACAAACCCTAATTTTACCGACTTGGCCAAATTCACGTTTAAATTCAATGGCGGACACATCCCCGAAAGGCAGACAATAGAAAAGAGAGACAACGGGAAAACAACAAAATCAAGCCAAAAGTTCGAAACGAAGCAAAAATTAGGGGGTCCCCATTTGCAATGGGGCGATGTGTGGAAAAGGTCACAACAGGTCAACATCCAATAATTTAAGTAGGTAACCCTTTGTACAAGGCTTTGACTTTTTAACTTTCATAGATCTTTATTGCCTACTATTTTGAAATGTCGAATGGTTGTATGTAAGATCTGCTCATAGCCCCATTTCCTCTCATATTTTAATTGCATGCAAGATTTAGTTATGCCTTTGTGAATGAAATGCGTAATATAATGGCTGCTTTTACTTGTTTCTAGAAAGTTAAGATTTTCATTTTGACAAGAAATTACAATCTTCCAAACATTTGTTACAAAATTTTCCTATATAGGCCCCTATATTGCAAAATTATGGTTTTGTAGAGGAGGGGACCCGAACCCTCAACAACTCCAAGTCACGGAGAGCCAAGAGTTGAAGGCTGCCCTAATCTACCTCGAGTTGGACAAGTGTTTGATGCTAGGGATAGAGAATGAAGAGCACTCTCAGTGCTTCTACCACTCTGCTAACCCGATAGTTTTAATGGGGCTAAACGAATAGGCTTCTAGAGTCCTAGTCATAACTCTAACAACTCTCTGCCAATGGACAGCAACTCGGAAAAGGGGCAACAATGCGGCACGCTAGCATCTCACAGATGCGTTGTCATCTGTACGGACAGACAGTGAAAAGGTACAAACAGAGACTAACAAAAGCCTGCTAACAATCTAGCGGTTGAGGTTTAAAGTGATGGCTAAAATGATAAACGACAGAATAACTATAATAACAAGAAAAATGATATAGGAATAATAAGAACAAAGATGGTGAAGATACAACTCACAGAAAGTCTAGTTCTCCCGCAAGCTCCACACAAACGAGTACCTGCACACAATAAAGAGGGGAAAAATGGTGGGGTTGTTGGGCTTGCCGCAGTCAAACCCCTGTTTTGGTGTTTCCACCTCCACGGACAGCCAGATGGATAGAAAAGTAAAAATGCTATAAAAAAAGTATACTAGAAAGGAAAATATCGAACACTACAAGAAACACTATGCTACTCAAATCCAACAACAACGTAGAAGCAAGTGAACAATACCACCCTCGACCAAAGGCACTCAAGGACAATGAGAGAGGAATGCAAGTCTACAACTATGGCAAAGTCGACATGGCCGCAAAGACGCCGAAGGAGGTCTCGCAAGACACCAAGTTGCAGCTTATGTGGTAGATGTGAAGAATGTTGTGATGTTGGAATAGCGAAGCCAATAGTGCAGCAAGTAGCTCAAGAGTGTGAGAATGTTGCTCAAGAATTGTGTCCAAAGTGTGTAGAGATGTCAAGAGTGTGAATCAGAATAAAGAATAGCCATATGAAGATCAATTAGGAGGGAAAGAATCATCAAAAGGTCGGTTGAAGGGCACAAGGTCGTTATGCTTCGTCGCTAATGGAGAATGTAGTGCCTCTGCAGATTCCAAAGGCAGGAATCTTGTTAGGATGGCAGCACACCGCGCAAACATCCATGTGTTGCACGTGCGTCCCCAATAGAAATTCCTCCACCGACACTAAAAACAAGCACCAAGTGGATGGAGTGCAGATGGGTGATGTGGATTTACATGGTCGGATTTGATTTTGTTGATGTTGCAGCATTGGGCCTCAACTTCCAGCCCCAACTTATGAAGTTATAAATTAAATATAGCCTTACCGGCTATTTAATTTATTGGAGTCGATATTAAGTGAAGAAGGCTTTGAAATATTCGAGCCAATTTTTTGATTTTTAACAATTGCAAATTACAACATTACAATCAAAGTACCCGTTAAGGTTAGCAGATAAACCCAAACGTACTGAAGCAACTCTAACCAGTATGGCGCCGATGATGGCGAGCATTGGTCAGAGGATCTTCTACTCTAAATACTGAAAGGGAACTCAACGTCAAGTATGTGCTACCCAATCCAAAGCGGAGTGAGGGGCGACCATATGACGGAGTGATTACAATAACAATGCTTGAAAGAGAAATACTGAAAGCTTAAACACTCAACACCCAGAATGTGCTTGCTAACCCAAGGTGGGAAAGTAGCTACCATACGGCGGAGATGAATTAAATGCACTATCAAATACTGAAAGTAAGAAGAGCATTACAATCGGATAAAGCAAGAATCTAAATTGCCGTCAGTACTACTGCCAGCTTACAATATATAAATGATATCTTACTAACAATCGCGAATCAGCATAATGAATAGAGTGCAACAATATTAGAGGATTACTTTGCTGAGAAATAAAGCTTAAAACTGCAAGAGCATAATCAGATCCAACCTTTTTCACTTGGACAATCTCCCATGAAATATCCTCGAAGCCTTTAAGAGCTCCCAACACCCATCCAATGACAAAGTTGCAGATTTATACAAACTGTATGACAGTCCTGTATTTCTTCATAAAACCAGCAACATAAAGAATTCTATAATAGCTCGGATCTCCCTTGAAACTCACACAAATAACATAAGACTGAATGCAAATCACTAGTATGATGGAGGCGCTTGAACTAAGAACAAGAGACAGGCCTAAAATGCAAGCTTTATATAATGCACAAATTCCAAGACAGCATGAGAAGTACGGCCCAGCTGAAAGGGGCGATTCTCTTTATAAAATCTGATCCTTCAAATTAAAATCTACAAATTTGCAAACATGGGCGCCTAGCCAAGAAGGATGGAATGAAACAATACCCACAATGAATTTTTGTGTCTTTTTGATTTACAAATAAAAATACGGATCTGCTGTAGCAAACTCGCAAAAACCAAAAACATCTAATATGCCAAAAACTGAATCTACTTGGACAAATGCAGATTACAATGCACAAATCCCAATGCACTCATAAACTAGACTAAAATCACCACTAGTTGTTGTCTTACAAACAAGAAGCGATGCCCGAGCTAGGAGGCCTTCATTCCTCGAAGCAAATCCGCAACCATTTCGGCAGCATAACAATAGCATAGACCAAAGATGTGAAATGATGCTCAAAGCCTTCCTTTTATAATTTTCTCGTTGACTTCTCAAAACCCTAAACTCCTCTTCAAGACAAAACCCTAATCTTTTCCAGAGGTGGCGTCCTTTTCTTCAAGCTCAATATTGATATTTTTAATTAAATTCCATACTTTGATAAATGCGCCCAATATAAGCTTGCTTTGACTTTGATAAATAATAAAATAATCATTAATGAAGCGCCACCCTCAAAAGGACCACTTTTCAAAACAACATAAAGTCAATAGACTAGGCCAAGGGGTCAACGTTAAAATATAATATTAAAACGTGACCTTTTAATTAAATATATCAACTTATCTCTCCAATTGTGCCCTGAAGCCAATAATGACCAAGTCAACTGACCAAACTGAAGCCGGAAGTCAACCAAGCTGAACCCAACTGAAAAGCTGCCAAAAATAGAATTTACTAAAAATAGTAAATTCTAGAAAATGCTCTGAATGCCGAAGTGAACACACCACTGCGAAGCTCTCTGAAAACCCAGAAAGAATCCGCCATTGAAACCACTAACTCCGAGCAAAGACATCCTCAAAAATAGGAAACCCTAATTTTACCATCCGACTAGCCTTCGGGTTTCCGAAAAAAGGCCAGGTCCTGGCAGATCGGTTCGAGAAGGGCATTACTTGGAGAACAAAAATGATATTTAATTATTGTTAAATAAAAATTGTTTGAGGCCAACCTCTTCACGTCTGCCACCTTTATGGAGAGAACCTTTCATATGAAGCCGACCTCATTTATTGAAAGGACTCGATCTTCTCCTCATCGCATATATATAAGAGATGGTTATTGTTCATTTGAGTATTCAATATTCTTTCTTATCCATTATAGTTCGATTGATAGAAGTGTGAATTCATTCAAGAGCAGATCGAAGTCTACAAGGAAGGTTGAATCTTGTCATTAAGAAGAGCGATATTATCATCAAGAGGTTGCATCAGTTTGGTGTTGTTATTTGGCCTTGTGATCGACCTCATTGTAAAGAGAATTGCTGATTATTATTCAATATATAAGTGATATATTGTTGCTGGGTTTTTCTCCCTCAGGTTTGAGGGTTTTCCCAGGGTATATGATGCGTCTATTTGTTTGAAATTGAATTAAATCTGCTTATCTAACTTTTGATCCTAAAACTAACATGGTATCAAAGCGGGTTTAAGCAAGATCGTGATCAGATTTATATAAGCAGCGTTATCTTCCACTTTTGTTCTCATCTTCTTATGTCTATCTTATCTTCGAAAATAGTGAACGGGCTCAAGGTTGAAGATAGACTTGAAGGTGCTTCCAACTTCACCTCTTGGAAGTTTAGAGTTTCGCTTGCATAAGAAGAAAATGTGATTGCTGAGTTCGTGGAGAGCGAAGTTCCCGAACCCTCCGATGAGAATGAGAAGTCACAATGGAAGAAGAATGGCACAAAGGCGAAGAATATTTTGGTTGATTCTGTTTAGGACCACCTTGTGCCGATTATCTCCAAGTTGAAGACAACAAGAGAGATGTTCAAGACCTTGGAGGAAATGTATGAGATCAATAATACAAGCAAAGCTCTTGCATTGAGGCAACAACTTCATCACATCAAAATGGCAAAAGGAGATTTTGTCATCTCCTTCTTCATGAAGATCACCGAGTTGAGAGATCAGCTTTGTACCATTGGTCATATGGTTGATGATAAGGACTTGGTCATGTTGGCACTTAATGGTCTTCCTCAATCTTGGGAGCCATTTATCCAAGGTATGAGTGGGAGATTGAAATATTCCGAGCCAAATTTTTTCAAATTTTCAATTGCAACAAGCAGAGCAATCCACAGTCGTTAGGGTTAGCTCTAAACCAAAACGATACTGAAACAACTCTAACCAGAATGTACACCAGGATCCCGATGAGGGCAAGGTGTGAGCATTGGTCAGAAGATCTGAATACAAAAACAGAACTGGAAGGAACTCTAACCAAGAATGGCGCCGATGATGGCGAGCATATGGTCAGAGGATCTTCTACCACTACAAGTACTGAAAGGAACTCAACACCAAGTATGTGCTACCCAATCCAGTATGGAGTTGAAGCGACCATATGGCGGAGTGTAAGAATTACAATGCTATGAAAGGAAATAAGCAATGATGCTGAAAATACTCGACGTCAAGAATGTGCTTTCCAAACCGAGACGGAATGGGAGCTACCATATGACAGAGATATAAATTATTACAAAGCTACTTCAGAATGTAAGATAAGCATTACAAATTAGAATTAAGCAAGATTAAGAACTGCTGCCAGTACTACTGTTCAGCTTACAATATGAGAAGAATTCGCCTGCCAAAAGCATGAAGTTAGAACAATTCAACGAACATCTAATAAAAGGATTCTCCTTGCTTAATGAAGATACCAAGACTGATTTCTTCACTCAAGAACCAGATTTAAGATTCTGATTTGTACAGATCTGCACTTTTAAATGTAAAACCAGCATGCCTGTAATCCACTAATTTGCTCGTATAACACCCTAAACAGACCCAAAAGACTTCAAGTTTGATGCAATGGACCTATAAAATGATGGCGCCTAGTTTAGTTATAAGAAAAGGCAGCTAAAAGTGGCTATTAATTAATGGCACGGATCCCAAGGCACTCCAGAAAGTGCGCCCTACAAGGAATGACGAATTTGCATTATAAAATCATCAGCTTCATATTAAAATCTGCAAATATTCATGAAGGGTCGCCTCCAACAGAGAAAACCAATGAGACAATACCCAGAACAACACTTTTTGTATTTTTTGACTTGTGATTAAAAACAATAATCTGCTATGAGGAAAATGCAATTCTAGAATCTCACTAAAATGCACAAATCTGAACTACAAAGCCACACAATGACAATAATGCAGAAATCTTGATACAAAACACTCAGACTATACTATCTCACCACTAGTCGCTATCTTTCAAGCGAGAAGCAATGCCTAGCTAGGAGGCTTACATTCCTCGAAGCAATCCCACAGCCAATCCGGCAGCATAACATTCCTGTAGATAAAAGATAATCCCAATGAGAACCAATGACTTCCTTTTATAATTTGAGAGGATCTTCCCGGAAGCTTCTGGAACCCTAATCTTCTTTTAGAACCAAACCCTAATCCTCCAATAGGTGGCGTCCCACTTTCCCAAGCAATACTTGACTTTTTATTATAAACTTTATCTCTTCCTTGAAGTTGGCGTCCAAACTCACTTTAGCAATATTTGACTTTAGAGATATTAAAATATTTCCTCCATGTAGAAAATACCCTTCAAGGTCCCTTCTTTAAAACAATATTAATTTATGATGCTAGGACAAGGGATTATAATGTTAAATTATAACATTATAATATAAAATAGCTTATATCTCCATAAAGATGCATCAGGAGCCAAATTCAATCACATCATTTGAATTGATTGAAATAGAAGTCAACTGACCTGAAGTCAACCTACCAACTTGCCAAAAATAGAATTTACTAAAAATAGTAAATTCATGAACTTGCTCAGAAAGTCGTGCAGAAACCACCAATGCGAAGCTCTCTGAAAACCCAGAAAGAATCCGCAATCCAAAATCAACAATCCAAATGCAGATTTAGCAAAAAGACGAAAACATCCTCCAAGAAGTTTGGAAACCCTGATTCGAGCTTCTGCTAGCCGACAGCTCACTAGGAATAGGCCATCAATCACTGAAAGGTGCAGTGCTAAAAACGGGGACATTACAGAGATCAAAGCTACCTAAGTTTGATCGTCTTAAGGCAAATTGTATTCAAGAGGAATCAAGATTGGCAACAAGAGGCAATGGGCAAAGTTCTACCAATGAAGACATTCATGTACTTCCCGCTCAATCATCAAAGAAGAAAGGAAGAGAAGGGAAGAAAAGCAACTTCAAGAGGAACCGAGATAAAAGATCAGATGGTGCTTCTGCATCTAAGAAGAAGAAGGATCTCTCCCATACACAGTGCTTCAGATGTGACAAGTTTGGTCACTATGAGAAAGATTGTCCAACTAGACCAAAACAACATGCTTCTATTGCAGATGTGGGTGAGATCTCTCCTCAGAAGGATTCAAGTGGATTTCTATTTTATTCTACCCTATCAAGCAATGTTCCAACAAATAGCAACACTTGGTTGATTGATAGTGGCGCCTCTCGTCACATTACTGGTTTTAGAGAACATCTTTCAGATTTGGTGGAAAGAGAGACAAGCATTCAAGTCATAATTGGAGATGATGCATGTTATTCTGTGAAAGGTATTGGAACCTCCTCTCTTCACTTAGATTCTAGCATCTCTCTTCAATTGAGCGATGTGTTATTTGTACCAGGCATCAAGAGAAACCTTGTTTCAATTTCAGCTTTGGAAGACAAGCGATATCAAGTTGCATTCACTGAAGGAAAAGTTCTTGCATGGCCGAAAAACTCTAGCATCAAGACAGCCCGAGTGATTGGTGTTCGGCAAGAGAGTCTCTATAGACTTTCCACTTGTCTAATGCAGGCTTTGTTGCATGATTCCACAAGTTCGTGTGAGCTTTGGCACAAGGGACTTGCTCACCTTCATTTCAGAGCACTCCCATCCATGGAGAAGATGGTCACTGGCCTTCCTAAACTCAGCTAGGAGCAAGAAGGTACCTACCGAAGATGTACATTGGGTAAGAATACTAAAGGTCCTTTTCATAGTAGTGAAAGTAGATCTAAATGTATTCTAGATCTTGTTCAATCTGATTTGTGTGGTCCAATGTCTGTTGCTTCTTTGAGTGGTTTTTGGTATTATATAATTTTCATTGATGACTACTCTAGAAAGACTTGGATTTATTTCTTAAAGTCTAAAGAATCTAAAGAGGTACTTGAGAAATTCAAGGAATTTAAGACTCAAGTAGAGAACTTGTCCGAGAAGAGGATCAAAGTTCTGAGATCTGACAACGGAGGTGAATACATCTCTAGAGGCTTCCATAACTTTTGTATCGAGGCTGGGATTAAGAGGGAGTTTTGTGTCCCCTACAATCCACAGCGAAACAGTGTTGCAGAAAGGAAGAATAGATCCATTGTAGAAGCAGCTAAAGCCATGATCCATGATCAAGACTTGCTAACCTTCCTTTGGGTAGAAGCTTCTAGGACAGTTGTGTATGTTCAGAATCGGAGCCCTCATTGTATTTTGGAGAACATGACTCCTGAAGAAGCTTTCACAGGTGTGAAGCCTGGAGTCAGTCATTTGAGAATCTTTGGTTGCCCTGTGTATGCTCATGTGCCTAAAGATAAAAGGACTAAATTAGAACCATCTAGCAAGAAGGGAATATTTGTGGGCTACAGTGAGTCTTCAAAAGCCTACAGGATTTACATTTCAGGTCAGAAACTGATAGAGATCAGCAGGGATGTTACATTTGAAGAGGATGTTGCATTCAAGAGATCTAAAGGCTCTCACATGGAGATAGATAATGAAGACCAAGAGACTCCTCGGGACATGAAAAGTTGACCATACTCCTGAGATTTAGAGGGAGTCTACTAAACCAGAAGAAGATAGTGACCCAGTTGAGCGTTTGGAACCAACTGATGGGCCTAGAGACATTGTTATTGGTCAAAAGAGACCTCTATGGGCTGGGAAAACAATGCAGGAGGCAGAAAAGTTTGCAGCTCCTAGAGGAACATTCAGAGAAAGCAAAAGACCACAGAAGTTTCCAAGCTATGTTGCATTAATGAGTCAAATTATTGAATATGAGCCTTCCAGTGTTGAGGAAGCTTCAAGTCAGTAAGTATGGAGAGATGCTATGGCTGAAGAATATCAATCTATCATCAAGAACAATGTTTGGGACATTGTACCTAGACCCAGAAGGGAAATCTGTTGTATCTTCTAAATGGCTTTTCAAGATCAAGCATGCGGTTGATGGAAGCATTGAGAAGTACAAGGCTAGATTTGAGGCTAGAAGATTCTCTCAGAAAGAGGGAATAGACTATGAAGAAACCTTTGCTCCAGTTGCTCGTTATACATCCATCAGGACTATCATTGCTATTGTACGGCTAAAGGATGGAAATTACATTAGATGGACGTGAAGACTACATTTCTTAATGGTGTAATTGAAGAAGAGGTATACATTAAGCAACCTGATGGATTTGAGGTACATGGGAAGGAGTCTCATGTTTGTAGATTGAAGAAGGCTTGTATGGCCTTAAGCAGGCTCCTCGTGCTTGGTATGAGAGGATTGATCGATACCTGACAAGCTTGGGCTTCTCCAAGAATGATGTTGATTCAAACCTACACTTCAAGGTAATTGATGGTGAGGCATTGATCCTGGTTCTTTATGTTGATGATCTATTTCTTACTTGAGAAGAACACCTCATTATCAAATGCAAGAAGGAGTTAGCTTCTGAATTTGAAATGAAGGATCTTTGATACATGCATTACTTCCTTGGTCTAGAAGTATGGCAGAGGCCTAATGAGATCATTCTGAGTCAAGGGAAGTATACAATAGATATCTTGAAGAGATTTGGTATGATGGATTGTAAATCCATGTCTACACCGATGGAGACCAATTTGTAGAAGCTAAAGAGTCTGCAGCTAGTTTAGATCTAGTGGATCCTACTATGTACAGGCAGTTGATTGGATCGTTGATGTATCTAGTCAATACTATACCAGATATTTGCTATGCAGTGAGTGCACTTAGTCAGTTCATGTCTAAACCAAGGAAAATACATCTAGTTGCAGCGAAGCATATCCTGAGATACTTGCGTGGCACAGTTGGATATGGCTTGAGATACTCTTCCAGTGAGGACCTAAAGCTGCAAGGATATTCTGATTCTAATTGGGAAGGGTGTGTAGCTGATCGGAAGAGCACCTCTCGATGTTGTTTCTTCTTGGATCAGAGGATTTGTTCTTGTTCTCATCCTTGTTTAGACTATGTACGCCAAGATTGTCTAGACCCACGCGGGTGGTGGCAAGACTGGTCTTTCAACTGCAATATCGGCTTTCTCTTCCTCCTTGTCTAGAATAACAGCAGCGTTTCTCCACTGAGCAGGGGTCTCCTTCTCAAAGATGAAACTCCTTAGGCTGTTGATGATGTCTACTTGCTCTCCTTCAATTATCTGGAAATTTGGCTGGATGACTGGAGGTGTATGATCAGGTTGTTGAATTGGAGCAGTAGGACGCCAGAGAGTCATACCTGTGACAAAGCCTAAGCTTTCTTTGTTGTTTTATGCCTCGTGCCCCACAGTGGGCGGCAGAAAACTGTTGGCATTTAAATTTGCACCTCTGGAATGCGTATTTGAAACGGACAGCTATGCACAGTAAAATTGCTCTTCAAATTAGGAGGGGAAGCTCCCTCTTGCTGATGGTGTTGAAAGAAAGTAAACTAAAAACTAAGTTGCCTATCTTTTTGATCAGCTAGAGCACAAGGTTTATAAAACACAAACGCCGCAACTGAGATTTTCTAATTAAGAACTTCAACTACGACTAACTTAAGCTAAAGACGTTTCTAACTTCTCAAGTAATACGCAGATCAAGAGAAATTAGAAATGAACAAGGTGGATTCTCTGACAAAGGCTTAAGAGAACTCTTTCTCAACATACATCTACACAAATCAATGTAAGCTGAAATTAAGATTACAAAAGCATAACACAAATAACAGAAATCTGAGATGTTATACCAAGGCAAAGGAGGTTCATGATTTCATTTCTCAAACTTCTGGTACAAAAATTACTAAACACATGCCTGGAACAAGAGCTTGCAGCTAAAGAGGCTTGCAAAACTTGTTCTTACACAATAGGAACAGCAATTACAATAACTACTTGTTGGCTAAAAGAGACTCAACAATTTGCTATCATAAAACAATTGAACAACACTGAATAACAAATAGAAGGCACTTAGGCTCAGCGTTTTGTTATCACCAGCATGGTCAAAGAAAACTAATGAGCAAAGGCTCTTATTTATAGGCAAGTAGAGGTGTAGGAAACCCTAAAATCTCCTTGCTTTCACAATCTAGGGCTTGCTCAACAAACAAGCTTTATTTCTAAATCTAGAAAGAAGATAACATCTAACACCTAAAAAAGCAGGAAAAGCAAGAAACGCCAACTATTACATTTATCTTCTTTCTCTTCTTCAAAAAATGGATAAGAATTGCTCCAAGAATAGAAAGAAAGCGGAAAGAAAGCTTCTAGATGAAAGCCATTTCAAATCTCAATCACATCCGCTAAAAAGCAAGAAACTGTGTCCCGGATCGGTGCATCTATCCCATCAATAGCAAAGTTGCGTTTTTCCAAGATATCTTCTCCATTTGCAATTGATCTCAGGAAATCTTCAACCTCATTGGCCGCTTTTTCAAATCTTGCTGACATCATGGCAAGGTGATTCATTCTACCACCAACTGTATTGTTGTTGTCACAGCTGCGAACAACACTCTGAAATTGAATTTGCACTTCATCAAGCCCGACATAGGAACCATCTTCAAGACTGTACCGAGAGGGAATCTCTATGACAAACTCATTGATGAAAAGAAGAGCTTCGATCACCTTTTGTTTGTAGGCAATAAACTCCTCGGATATCCTCTCGTAGGTTTTAACCTTGAAGACATGATGCTCTCTCCAAGCAAGGATCTGCCTCTTGTAATATTTTGAAGCCGCTGAACCATAGGCTGTATCTAAATCTGCAATGATGATCTCATGCCTTGGTTTTACTTCAGCCATCGATTGTTCAAACTCTTGGATACCTTGACGTAGCTCATGAGCGTTTTCTCTCAACTAAAACATTTGGGCTAAGATCTCCTTTCCTCTGATGATGAAGAGCTCCGATCCCACTCTTGATTTCCTTCCACAAATGACGACTGCCTCAATGATGATGATCAGGCGAATTGTATCTAAAACCTAGGGCAACTTAATTGTCATGTCCCCTTCTAGAGTGACATCTCTCGAATGACGAGGATTGGCCTATCATCACGACCCCTAAATGGTGATGAATTTGGATAGGGGGTCATCTCGAAGCTTGGCTCAGCTTCAGTCAGCAGGGATTGATCAGTTGCCTTTCGTTCTGGCTCGATCGGAGGTCATTTGCAGAATTGCTATTTTTAGCAGTTCTTGGCAGGCAGTGTGGGACCACTGCTATTTTTAGCAGTTTGGCTGTGGCGGCATCAGGGATCACTTCAGAGTTCGTCAGCATCAGACGGAACAGGAAGCGGACAAGTGACGGGAGAAATATTAATATTTAATTATATTGATTAAATATTAATTATTTAATGTTTATATTATAAAGTTATAATTTTAAATTATAACTTAAGTGATTGCCTTGAGGGGTGCGCCCATCATCAGAAGGGGCCAGTTTCACATTTGATTTAAATTAAAATATTCAGCTGAGAACTATGGAGAATTAAAAAGATTAAAATATGAATATTTTAATGAAAACCCTATTCTTAAGGAAATCGCACTTTTCAGCCTTAAGAGGGTTTTGCATTGGGATTTGTGCCATTATGAGATTATTGAATTTGATATTGATCAATTTTTGGTCTGAGCCTGAGACTTAGGGTTTCACGTTCAATTCCTTGGAGAACGAGCCATCTCCAGCGGAAAGCAGTTCAGAGAGTGTGCAATATCACTCGATTTATTGCCTACAGAGGTTTTCTTATTTCAGAGGAAACTACAGAGCTTCAGAGGAAATTACATCTTCAGTTATTATCAGTTATTTGCATCCGGATATCATCTAATAACCAGGGCGTACCATTTCAGAGACCTGAATACCAGTGTTTGTGAAGGTCGTACTTTCTAGTGGCTGTTTTCTGACAGGCCGTACAGATCTGACAGGCCGTACATCTTCTCTGGAGGCGTCTTTTGCACAGAGGGTGAAACGCCTTCTTATTTGGCTCCCTGTCAATCCCAGTAGTGGCGCATATCAGAGGATCATCATCTGGCATCTTCAAATTGGAGGGAAAAGGACTCATTTATTGCAGCCGTACCTTTCTGTACCTCAGCAGCAGCAAAAACCAGGTTTTTAAAATATTAAAAATTCTTCATTTAATTTGTTGTATGCATCTGGGTATCATTGTAATCCATAGAAAAGTTGAATAAAGCATACTGGCATCGATATTGTTGCATTTCCAGAGATCTTTGATTTTTAGTGAATTTATTAGCATTTATTGTCAAAATCGTACCTTCTCATTATTGCTTCAAAAACACAAAAAAACTCAAAAACCTAAAAACGTCAGAAAAACTTGAAATATCAGTCAGAGCAATAACAGGGGGAAACCAGGGGTTTCTACAGTGGTATCAGAGCTTGATTCTGCCATCCTAGGGTTTGGCCATCACATGCAACCAGAGGAAATTGATACATACAGGTACTACACTCGCAGACGTGCCTTGCTTGAAAAGCAACGCAGTTTGAGCAGGCAGCCGGAAATCATGGCTGACAGGAATGATAGGGCTGAGAGAACAGATATACCTCGGACAGATATCCCTCATAACAACCGAGATCAGGATGATGCTGAGGTCTTACTCACACTCAGAGAGCTTCGTGCGGGACAACGTCGATCTGATGATGTATTACAGCAGGTGGCACAGGCACTGCAGAGATTAGGGACTTCGAGGGGAACCGTCCACCACATCGTGGCGATAAGCGGGGAGTGATCTTTGAGTCCGCGGAGAGCACCTAGGGCGATGTCCGCGGGCGGTGATAGGCCTACAAGGCCCTAAGTTCCGCAGGCCGGGCAGATGAGGCTGCTCTGCGGAAGGAGGATGGGATGATTTGTTCTTGATAACCTTATGGCAAGCGAGGGTGGGAGTTGATACCTCCTGCCGGTTAGAGAACGGATCACTTTTGACCGTTTTATCACACAGAGGCGTGAACACAATAGGGCTCGTCAGGACTGGAGCCCCCGACAGCAGAATAATGACCTCAAACATGCAACTAACAGGTTGAATCTGGTAATGTTTGATGGCAGTGGGAAGATGACAGCCCAAGCTTGGATTAGCAAGCTTGATACATTCCTTACCTTGCGTCAGATGGCTGAGAGAGACGCTATCCGTTACGCTACACTGCACCTCGAGGGAGTAGCTTATGACTGGTGGCATCACGGTATGGTGACGCTACATCATGATAGGATCACTTCATATCAGGAGTTCGTAGACAGGTTGGTTGAGAGATTTGATAGGAAGGATCCAGAAACTTACTTCAGAGATTTGGCACAGTTGAGGCAGAGTGGCAATCTCGAGACATACATCAGCGACTTTCAGAGACTATCCGTCATGGTTCCGAGCATATCTGAGAGGCGGTTGGTAGTTCTCTTTATGGAGGGTTTGACAGAACCACTTAAAGGCTGGATAAAAGCCTTTGATCATCCATCATTACAGGAGGCGATGAGGAAGGCACGTAACATGGAGTTCGCAGCCCCGGCAAATAAATTTAACTCAAGAGGTTCTTCATCGTTCCGAGACAACAAAGGGTTTAATAAAAACAATGACAAATCTGATTATAACAAAAACAAATCAGATTATAGAAACGATTAGAAGGGTAAATCAGCCTTCCCACCCTTGGATCGTGAGGCCCTGAATGACCTTCGCAGGAAAAAGTTATGCTTTTACTGCAAGGGACCGTATGATGCCAATCACGATTGCCCTCTAAGACCTAAGGGCAAGGCGAATCGGGTTATGTGGGCATACTATGAAGACTCCGAATCAGAAAATTCAGAGCAGCCTGAGCATTCAGATGAGTCAGAGACAGAGACTCCAGAGCATAGAGTGGAGGTAGAGCCCGAGCTTCAGATACAGGAGGGCAGATTGTCTAGCATTCAGCAGGAGGGTTCTTTCCGGCTCCGTGGTGTATTAGCAGGTCAGAGGGTCATTACCCTGTTGGATACAGGAGCTACGCATAATTTCATTGATGCTAGGTTCGTTGAGAAACGAGGGCTTATCACAGAGGAGTTTGAGGGCATCAGAGTCAAAGTGGCAGATGGGTACACTTTGAGATGCGAACGCATGATTAGAGATCTTCCATTACGCTTGAACAACTATGGGTTCAAGGCAGATTATTATGTTGTCAATATGGGAGACATCGACTTAGTATTGGGAATGAAGTGGTTGCACTCACTGGAGGAGGTCACACTTCGTCTCAAGGATATGGAGATACGTTTTGAGGTCGACGGGAAGACTCACATTCTGAAGGCAATACGGGACAGCGACCTTAAAACAATTTCCTTTCGCCGAATGGAGCGGCTCATGCGTCATGACATGGTAGAGTGGGCTGCCGAGTGTCATTTAGCACCTTCACAGGAGGGACAGCAGAAGACAGAGTATCATCCGGACATTCAGAAGATCAGAGTCAAGCATGATAAGGTGTTCAGTGATATTCCGCCAGGTAGACCTCCAGATAGAGGGATCGAGCACATTATTGAGCTCGAAGAGGGTGCAAAACCCATCATGATAACTCCTTACAGGCATCCGAAAAGATTGAAGGATGAGATCGAGAAGACCATAAAGGAGTTACTGGCTATGGGTCACATTAGACCTAGTAAGTCGCCGTTCGCTTCTTCTGTTGTATTGGTGAAGAAGAAGGATGGAACGTTGCGCATGTGCATTGATTACAGGGTCCTGAATAAGAGGACAATCAAAAACAGATACCCGCTACCGAGGATAGATGAGTTGATTGATGAGCTTCATGGGGCATGTTATTTCACGAAGATTGATTTACAGTCGGGTTATCACCAGATTAGAGTCCGTGAGCAGGACATAGAGAAGACAGCCTTCAGATGTCATTGTGGGCACTTCGAGTTCGTAGTGATGCCATTTGGGCTCACTAACGCGCCAGCTACCTTTCAGTCTACTATGAACAGGGTATTTCATTCTTTGCTGAGGAGGTTTGTGTTGGTTTTCTTCGATGACATTCTGATATACAGTCGGACTTGGCAGGAGCACCTGGCTCATTTGGAGACTGTATTGAGCATCTTGGAGAGGGAGTCCTTGTACGCCAAGGAATCCAAGTGCGATTTGGGGATGACCGAATTGTTATACCTTGGTCATATTATCAGTGCGGATGGAGTGCGTATGGATCCCGAGAAGATCCGCGCCATTGTTGATTGGCCCCTGCCGTGGCGGGCGACCGCAGTTGAGAGGGTTTCGGTTTGTGTGGATTCTACCGCGGAGTCGTGAATGGTTACTCACTGACATGCAGCCCGATAAGCAAATTTGATGAAAGAAGAAATTTGTTTCCCCGGACCAGGAAGCCGCAGGGGAGTGTTTTGAAGTTCAAGGAGTTGATGACCACTTACTTTTGTTTGGCAGCTAGCGGACTTCTGAAGCGTTTGAGCCCGATGTGATGCATCAGGTGAGGGCATTGGTGCGGTGCTTATGCAGGACAAGCACCCAATAGTTTATGAGAGCCGCAAGCTCAGAGGACCCGAGAGGTTGTATAGCATATACGACAAAGAGATGCTCGCGATTATGCATGCCTTAGCGAAATTCAGGCAATATCTTGTTGGCAGCAAGTTTTGCATCAAGACTGATCATAACAGTCTTAGACACTTTTTAGGGCAGCGAGATCTCAATGACAGACAGCAGAAGTGGGTCAGCAAGCTGCAGGCTTATGACTTTGATATTTCATATATCAAGGGTACTCAGAACGTAGTGGCAGATGCACTATCACGGAGACCGTATTTAGGCACTATGGTTCAGATTGCAGAGGATTGGAGGCATTTGATAGTGGCAGAATATGCCAAGGACAGTTGGGCCTCCAGCATTGTCGAGGGATCAGCAGTAGATACCAGGTACACACTTGTAAATGATTTGATCATTTACAAGCACAGGATATTTTTGATTCCCGGTTCTGAGGTGAAGAACATGGTTATGAGGGCCTTTCATGATATCCCCACAGCAGGACATCCCGGTTACTTCAAGACTTCTGACCGGTCACGGGGAGAGGTTCGCGTGGAAAGGTCTCAAGAGATGTTCTTGGTATTGTAATCTTGATAGTGCCATTTGTCGGCCAGAACAAGCGAGGAGAACACTCACACGTAGTCTACCCTGACCACTTCGATTCACGGCGGGGAAGTGCAGAAGATACTGTCGATGGATTTTATCACAGGCTTGCCTAAAGCCCAAGGGCGTGATTGTATATACGTGGTTGTGGATCGGCTTACGAAGTATGCCCACTTCTTTCCGATCACCACGACTCACACAGCTACACAGGTGGCAGAGGTGTTCTTTCGAGAGATATTCAGACTTCATGGGTTGCCTCGGAGCATCGTCAGTGACAGAGATAGCCGGTTCCTGAG